>LT642293.1:0-25020 GCA_900128585.1 Stramenopiles sp. TOSAG23-3 | reverse complement strand
CACTGGGAATAAACGATGCAATTTGGTAAAACGACCCGTAAGAGATCTGATGTAAGACCCCAAACGAGAATGTGACAAGTACAAGGTGCCAGAGGGTTTTCTCTGATCCAACTTTCACCCCCGTTAAAGAGGGGGCCAAAAATAATACTAAGGCGCTTGCTACGTATGTAAAAACAATTCGCGTATTGTATGCGAGTTTTGCGCCATATTTCACATTAAAAGAATCATCCCATGCCGCTTGAGCCACCGATATGATTATCGTAGGGGAGTAAACGCAAACGTTCAAGTACATAAACACTTTTGGGTCGTTATAGAAGGTGTCGCTGAAGTATGTTAACGACGACAGGATGCACGTGAAAGGCGCAGAGACGCCCACACCGCAAATAAAGAACAGCACCAAATCCATAAATGGTACCAGTGGGGTCTCTTGTGAGCAGGCAGTGCCTGGATTATCCTCCGAGTTATCGTAGGAGGTCTGAATAATTAGTTTCGAGTCAGCAAAACCCGTCAGGTCTTCACCCAGTCCAGTCATATAGAACTTACGACTCGACGGTAGTTCCCTTACATTGTGGGATATCGAGCGTTTGCCATCACCCCCCCTCTTGAATTTCAGTAATGTTTCCGATACGGAGTCAGACATTGATCTAGGGTGAACCAAATCATTATCGGAGCCCAACGACACCGAGTCATGTTGAAAGTCTAGCGCGCCATACGTCCCACTTGTCTCTGCCATTTTATAAAAATCTACTGTCGTCTAATATTCGCAACTGCAGGTAGACTCTATGTCGCACAAACTATATCTGCGTTAATAATAGTTCGATCGGTGTGACTGCAAACGGCTGTCTTCAGGGAACATGCCGAAATGTAATTATACATCACGTTGTCAAACCGTGGTGGACACAAATGCCAAAACATAAATAGACAACTAACCGGTTTCAATGAAAGTTTGATGATGTTATAGTAGGGTGAGCAAAAACAAAGAAAGAAGAAGCAGCAACAACATGGATGGCCGGACCCACCCAGACCACATTTTTACCACTATTGTTGTGGTGGTCTGGGGGATGATATGATGATGTTTTTGTTCTTCGAATAATTTTTGAACAATGTGAAATAATTCAATAATGACAATACATTATAGTGTAGTTAAGTTATATATATATATAGGAAATATTGTTTTAAAACCAAATTATTGCAAATGCTGTATCAACATTATTGAAAGTATACCAACTTTAATAGTAAATATTATTAACTTTACTATTGTTGAAAAAAAGAAACTGTTGTTTACAATTTTGTTCTTTGTTATAATTTTGTACATTTATTATTGACTAAGTACGTCCTTAACTGTTTGATTACGTTGTTTTATTGTATTCTTTTTCTTTCTTGTAGTTAGTTCTATTTCTATAGTTCTAATAACTAAAAACTGCAAGCACCCAAGCACTCATCCTTGCTATTTATAGCATAAGCTTTTATTTATACTTTTATGTACGTATATATAAGATAGTAATAAATAAGAGAAATGCTGTAGTTAATGCTGTAGTTATTCTGGTCGTTCTAGTTACTCTGTTCTATCTCGTTCGTTCGTTAGGGACGTTATTATACAGACTTATTATTATAGGTAAATACCAGGTAAAAGTACAGGATTAAAATTGATTTTTGGATTTTTATCTTTTATTATCTTTATATCCTATTATAAACGACTAACGTTGTCGCTTCCTAACTAACTCCTATATAATAGTATAATAACAACTACAGCAGCAGCGGCGGCGACGGAAAAGAAGCAACAACAAAACACCGAACAAAGAAACAAGGAAGCCTAAAAACAACAAGATCACGATCAAGCATTTGTTTATTAGTTTTTGCCTTTTGTTGCCTTGGTAAGAAGTTATTAAACAATAAGAAAGGAATCAAAAACGAAAGGTGGGAAAGAATCTCAAGAGATGCAAGAGTTTTATCTTTGCATAGAACTTGATCTGAGCGCAAAGTTAACACTTGAGAGAAAGCCTTTAACAAGCAGTTCCCAACCGCAAATTCAAGCTACAGGAAAAAACTGACCGGAAAGTCAACTGGAGCACAACACGCACGCTTACTGACGGTTGAACTTTGCAGCAAGATGATGTTTCAGCATCAAACAGAAAAACGGATGGGCGAGAGGAAATTTCTTCGGGAGTTTCGAGTATTAGCAGATAAGGAAAGAAAGGTAAAGCTTATATTTCGGATGAAGGTGTCTGACCGTGAAATAAAGCTGCACGAATCTATTGTCTTTCGGCCTGATGCTCCAATAGTCGACGCGTTTGAAATACCTATAGGTTCTTTGCTCACGGTGGACAGGAGGAGCGTTAGGGGAGTCGAAGAGGATACGATCAAAGGAGATACAAATTCTTATGATGCACCCTTAGTTCATTATTCTACTTTTGGCGAAGACGGCGCGGTCTCAATGCACGTATCGGAAGTACAGTATTTTCGAGTGCTGAAGTACACGCTGCCGGGGGGCTCTGAAGTGAAAGTGGCCGAGGAAGATCGTTACTGCTGGATACCACAGCACGACCCATTTTCCCAGAAGCTTATTTTAGGAGAACTTAAGCTGCTGCCACCACCACGACGGCCGGAAAATGAGGCAAAAGGTAAAAGTAAGAATGGTCGTCCTGAGGACCAGATGGAGATCTATGTTTGGATGTTGGATGGAGAGAGTGTCTCATTTGACATAGAGTTATCTCAAAACTTAGGGGAAATAAAGGAGCTGATTGCAGACCACTGCTCAGTGGAAGTACGGCAGCAGCTCTTGTTCTTCAATGGCACGCTTTTGACCGACAACTTTAAACCCCTTAGCCACTTTGGGGTTCAGGACAAAAGCGAGCTTAAACTAAAGATGAAACTTTTTGTGAAAACGAAGCCTCAAGAAAAGCGGCAAGTCGACATTGAGTTTGCCATCGATCCTCATAGTACTATAGAGAATCTAAAAGGCATGATATGTGATGAAACATCCATCGCCACGGATTTGCAGCTGCTTATGTGGGATAGAAAGGTTTTAGACAATGACAAATGTTCCTTGCTGGACTTTGGCATCCCGTCAGGGTCTACTGTGCAGATATTCCCACCGAAACTACCACTGGAAGAAGGGGCGAGATGGTATATAGTGCATGAAAATTTTGAAGTTTTCTCTAAGGGGATCGCTTACCGCAAGATGCTGGAAGGGAAAGATTCTGCTGGAAGGCAGCTGTTTGCGACCAATCAGTTCATAGAGGTGGGCCGGTACAAAAAAAGCAAAGATAGGAACGATTTAGATTTTATTTGCCCGCTCAACTGTAAAGTTCTACAAAAATACGTTTACGAAGACAAGCGGATTGATGCATGGAACCGTAAAATAGAATCTGGGTTTATTTGGGCCGAAGATGGGACCAAACGTGTCCATGAGATAGTGGGAACAGATGCGATAAATGTAAAAAAAGGCGACGCATATACTTTTTCAGGAGAGGTAGGAAAACCAAAAGATGGGAGTTTAAGCCCAACAATGGACGGGACTATCAAAACGGGGCTGACCGAGCCATACGACAAAGGAAGATTTACATTGACGATTAGCGACAACGGAATATTATACGGCACGATGCAAGTTTCGCTGCCGTGGTTAAAATCGAACAAAGGGGACAAACGAGAAGAAAAGTCTGTTCACTCTGGTTTTGAAGAAATAAAAGTAAATCTGTACGAAAAGTGGAGCAATAAGGACCAGCGCGGAAATGGCCGCGAACTAGCGGTGTATTCCAAAAACGGGCAAGGCAAATGTTCTCAAGGAGCCTTCTCCGTTACAGGAAAAATAAAGGTTTACCCAGAGAGCGAAAGCGTAGAGAAGCACGTGTTTGTGGGTGAAATGACGATGCAGTTGAGTCAGAATGATTTGCATGAAACACTATATATACGAGTCGTGGGCAGGGAAGATTATGATGGGTACGAATGGTTGCCAGTGTATGATCCATACCACACTGGGACCCCGATGAAGACGGGCGAATCTAGACTTTTGAGAGTTCCGGTGCCAGAAGACGATATAGAAGGACATATAGAAGAGGAGGTTCCAATAACGCCAGGGCTTGAGGTTCACTATCTTGACGATGAGCTGACTCGTATGCTGGCAAATTCAGACGGGAAAAAAATGACCATGAGTAACGTTATTCTTGACATAAACCCTACCAGACAAAACACGGACAACCTGCATTTCAAACATTTGAAAGATTTGGTAATTAAGAACAACAATGTCGAGAAAGACTTGGATGGCCTTCAAAAGTACAGCGGGACAGCATCAGAAGCTGCCGAACGACTCGCGCAAGTCAAGCAAACCCACAGCGATATTCTTCAGAGGTATCGCCAAGAAATGCTTTTCTTTGAAGAAGGGCGCCATTTTGACGAAGTCTCAGAAAGAAAACAGCGTATTGCTGCAACGCAACAGACTATCCACGAATTTAACGAGGAAGATTCATAATGCAAACCTAGAATGTCTAAATCTAGATTTCAGTTCGCAGTACATTAATTTTAATTACTTAAACAACAGCCAATTTTCTTGTTTTATTTGAGTTACTAAGTCCTGCGGGATGATGATTGGGTTTATTGTAGGGTTACCAACTAATAACAAATACGTTAGAATAATATAGAAATGACCAGACGACTATTAATTCCGTACCTTACCGTTAAATTAGACGACTAAAAAAATATTTTTTAATTAATTTTTATTATAATATTTAACCGCCGCGGTAGTAGAGTACACAACACAATTACCGGTCGGTACGAAGAAGAAGAATTTTTAAATTTTATTTTTTTATTATGACAAGATTCCTTTCTATCTACTTTTGCTATTTGGGCAAACTCAACATATGCCTGTAACAAACATGACAAAACATATGTACGGTAGCGATTGTGATGCGGATAGAATTATACGTTTACATTACATTTTAGACTTGAAAGAGGGCGTGGAAAATTCATATTTGGTCTGCTATTTTTATCTTTGAAACATGGCGTCTGTTGAGCAGACTCCGGTATTACCTTTCAGTGAATCGAATGAGGGGTCTGGCCCAGAAAGACATATGGCATCATTAAAGACCGACATGTTCACAGCAGTGCAAGAAGCGACATTCAAACAAGTACAAATACATCAACACCGGGGGGTTAGTAACCCGGACAATATAAAATGCATAATATCTCCGAAAAGCAAGTTTTCGCAACAGTGGGACCTTTTAATGATATTGCTGCTACTTTACACTGCTGTGGTCACGCCGTTTGAGGTTTCGTACTTGAGCGCTTCAGTCCCCCCGCTTTTGTTTATGTTAAACCGCCTTGTAGACATGGCATTCTTTGCAGACATAATCATAAACTTCTGCTTGGCATATGAATTAGAAGACGAGGGTTTATGGGTAGTGTCACACGATCGTATTGCCATTCGTTACGTGAAAGGGTGGTTTTTAATAGACGTTGTTAGTACAATTCCGTTCGACATGTTTGTTGCTCTTCCCCCGTCGGCAACGGGAGGCGAGAGCGTTGCTGACACGCTTCAGGATTTAAAAGTTTTAAGAGTGATTCGGTTGTTCAGATTAATAAAATTAGCGCGGGTGCTCCGCGCGTCCCGTCTTTTCAAACGATGGGAAACAAAGATTGCCCTCTCTTATGCGGTGCAAAGTTTAATTAAATTTGTGATTGTTGTTCTTACGACGACCCATTGGCTTGCGTGTTTGTTGCGATTGATAGTGGAGTTAGAGTTGGCGTTTGACGAGAAAGGGTTTCCTATCAATTATCTAGTGTCAAACAACGTTTATGAATCTGGCGAATGGGGACAATACCTGATCGGGGTTTACTGGGCATTAATGACGATTACAACGATAGGATATGGTGACATTGAGCTGACGACAGAGGGAGAAAAGGGCGTCGGTATGGTGGCAATGGCGTGCGGTGGGTTCATCTACGCCTACATAGTTGGGGCAGTATGTGGAATTGTTGCCACGATGGATGCAGCGACTGCCCAATTTCAGCAGCGGATGGATGCGCTACAGGATTATATGAAAGAAAATCGAATTCCAAAGGAGCTCAGATATAGATTGCGCGAATACTTCTATCATACGCGGGAGCTTCAAAGAGCACACCATTACAATGACTTGCTGTCCTTGATGACGCCCACCCTGAGAGGAGAAGTTGCGGTTTTGTCCAACGCAGACTGGGTGAAACGGGTTCCATTTTTTTACCCAAAAGCTGCTACAGACGCAGAGCTGAAATCATTTATTACCGAAGTCACTATGAAGCTGACGATTGACTCGTTTGCCCCCGAAGAGTTGGTCATATCCAAGGGAGAACGGGGGTTGGTAATGTACATTATTCGGAAAGGGGTCGTTGGTTGCAATGGCAGAATAATGGGGGGTGGAAACTATTTTGGAGAAGACATGATTCTTCAGAGTGCAGTGCGCTTGCATGATGTCAGGTCTTTAACGTTTTTGGATGTGTATGTTTTGTCAAAGAGCGATTTAGATGATGTTCTTGAACTTGGAAATTTCCCTCATATCTATAAATGCGTGCGACGGCATGTGATGAAGTACGCTTTCAAACGGAATATTATAGCATTTTTATCCAGTATTACGCCCCAAGAACTGAGAGCTGCTGCTGGTGTCAGCGAAAAGAGTCGAAATACCCAAAACACGAACGTTAACAACTATAACTCCGACGACAGCGAAGAAAATGCCAGTAGTGGCTCTGAATCCGACGATGACAATTTTGGGAACACGTACGGGAATAGTTCAACCAATGCAGTTCCATTGATGTTACCTGAAGGGTCAATGAAGGGAAAGAAGAAACTCAAGTATGGAAAACGGGCCAGCGAAAAGCCCCCTGAAATATTTGATGGTTTAGAAGGGGACGGGGGAATTGCTGCAGCGGGTGGAAGGGGACAGACCAACATTGTTCTCCGTACCAATAATGTGAACAGCTTGGCCCAAGTCGCATTGAATGCAAGTGGTGATGATTTAAACCAGAGGGACGCGCTCATCTTGCAGCCAGATTTATTGCCACCCCAGTTGCGGTGCCCTATCTGCAGGGGATTATCCCGAAAACCTACACAGTCACCAACAGGTCACCTGTTTTGCGCGTCGTGTATCTCTGACGCACTTGAAAGGGCCCCGCTATGCCCTGTTACTGGAGAACCGCTTAAAACAGAAGAGTTGCAGGACGTCGAAACGAACAACAAAATTGTATGGAAAATGTGGGGGAGCGTCCGAGTACGCTGCCGATTTCATGTCCATGGTTGTTCGTGGACAGGAGAACAGAGTTTGGTTGGAAATCACGAAATTAAGTGCACATTTAAATCGTGGCTGTCTCGCTGTACATATTGTAATAAAGTTGTTCCTTACACGGATATGGACAAACATTTGCAAACTGAGTGTGAGCATTACTCTTGCCCGAAGTGTGTACAGCGAGAGGAGATGGACAGGGCTAGTGCTCCCTCTAAACTTAAAAACCACTCGGCACTTGTGGTCCTGTCAAAAGACTACAGGTATTCGATTAACAGCCCGTTAGAAATAACGCAGATGCTTGTGTTTTCGTACGGGAAAAAGCCAGAAAATGTTAATAGAGAGAGACTCTGGAATTTACTCCGCTCGTGTTATGCAGCTTGGAAACGGCACGATCAAGACGTGAATGCCGTAAGAATGGTCCTGTCGACAGCTCTATCATCGAACTGGTTCAGTATGAAACAAAGCGAGGACTTATCCGCTTGGCTCAAGTTGATGGCTGTGAAGTCGGGTTGGGTGCATGACAAACACCCTGGAAAAGATAAATTTGACTGCCCATATTGTGCAGAAGCAGGAGAGTGGGTAGGTGTCACTTGCGGTACATGTGGCCAACGATGGGATCTACAAGACGAGGGGGCTATTTTGCTGAGGTAGAGAAAGTCGTTTTGAAGAGGATGAGCAGAAATAAAATTAAAAATACCATATTGATTAAAAAGCAAGAAAATTGGCTGTTATTTATTTAAGTAATTAAATTTAGCTTCCTCATACCATAATCCTAACTTGTGGGTTTGTAATTTTGATTCGTTGTTTACAAGACGAAGGGGCTATTTTGCTGAGGTAGAGAAAGTCGTTTTGTTTGAAGAGGATGATGAGCAGAAATAAAATTAAAAATACCATATTGATTAAAAACAAGAAAATTGGCTGTTATATATTGATTAAAAACAAGAAATTGGCCAATTATTCCCAGTCATATCATAATATTGATTATTATTAACTAAATTTAATTTTAGTTATTCACAAATATTTGTGAAAAAATTAAAAATAATACTTTCGAGATTAAAGTTCGCACAGTTCGCTGCATGAAGGAACGTAAGCCTTTAGTGGATAGGCAAAAGGAGCAGATTCATTTCGCGGTACACTGAGAAAGCTAAATTTTAATTTTAAAACAAGAAAATTGGCTGTTATATCTCCCCAAGTTCTGGTCAAGATTCCAATTGATTGGTCTTAAAAGTACAAAGCGGCATAAATGTTTTAAAGGGGCTCGTTGTCTGTGGTACTGCTCAATGAAATAATGATCGGTTTTAATTACTTACATAATAGCCAATTTTTTGTTTTTTAATAAAAATAATAATTTAGGCAGAGGAGTGAACAACATCTCTTGGGTGTACTTATTCTTGCTCCTCCATAATTGCATTTATCATATCCAGCAGATAGTTGGAAATAGCCGTGCCTTGAGGAGTTCTATACATGCAACTGAAAGCTTGTTCTGTACCTGCGTTCCACAGCTGAAGTGAAAATTTATTGGCAGTGCCCCCCCATCGACAAATATCGACATACCCAAATGTAGCGAGCACTTTCTTCGCAGCCCCAGCTTCCCCGGAACGAAACCGAAGCCCGTTCCTATCAAATAGTAATACTGCGTGGGTAGGAATGCTGCGCATATAGGAAGGCGCATGTTTGTCGTCCATGGAAATGCATTCAACGGGAAAGGAGACTGAGCCGAAGCAGAGGTCTTTAACGGCAATATTTAAAATCTCGTCTTGCAACTGGTCAGCATCTGCTTCGGCGTCTATGAGCCTGTTCAGAGACGCTAACACACAAGTTGCCCACTCGTTTTCCGTCATCTGTTCGCGAAAAGCGAGAGGTACGTACTCCATCATTGCCAAGTCGTCAATAAGTGTGGACTCATCTATTTCTTCGCCTTCAAGATCGTCGCAATTATCGATATATATTGAGTATGAAACTACTTGAGTCGCTTCTGAGACATCTTCTGTATCATAGTATCCGGTGATCATGTCGTCCACGGCCTGCAAAAAATTTAACCTGTTAAATGCTTCACACTCTGATTTTATAGGACCTTCTAAGAAAATCTTTCGCTTATAGACAAATTTATAATCGGAATTACCAGCACGTCGCAACTTCATTACTTCATCCCCCATGAAAACTTTCTCGGACAGTGGGGTAGTCAATTTCCCTTTAGCGTTGCCTTCATCAACTAAGAATATCCCAAAGTGTGATTTGCGGTTATCTTCAATACCCAAGAAATGATTGCATATCTCGGATACCTGCTTAACGTCTAAATCAGGAGTAATCGGAAGATTTGTCGTCAAAGTACTTCCGTCCACTAGCTCAATAGTTGCCACTATCGGCGGCCTGTCATGGTACGCCTTAATTTCCGCAACCGAAGGAATATATCCTGAGGCACCTTGTTCGATCATACCTTCCAACCTGCGAATGCTATACTGTTGATATTCAGCAACTGATTCATCTTCATACGTTAGCAGAAAGTTCAAAATATAGTCTTTAAACTCAGCAGTGGGGGGGAAAGTACCTGTGCACATACACATAAGCTGCCATGCCTTTTCACGGCTGTCGTGGTTGGGGTTCTGTGTCAAATGTTTGCAAATCTGTATGTAAATTTCGTCCCATAGTTCTGATGCATTGATTCCAGTCATTAGGACGTCTCGGGCAAGCATGTCGGGATAGTTCATACTTTTTTCACCGCAATAGCCAAGGATGCACTTGTGAATTTTTATCGCCTGCCTCGACAGCTTGTCTGGTAGATCGGAAAGGCTTTTTCGAATTGTAGAAGTTTGATGTCGAAGCTGCATGTCCATTGCTTTCTGTTTTCCAAACCACATGCCTCTTACATAGTCTTCTCGACTACGTATGCGGCTGTATTTAAAAAATTCAAACCGGGGCTGCTTGGCGCGTTCCTGGGCCGCAATTCGTTTTCTTTCGACTTCTTCTTCGTCTTCTTCATCTTCGTCACTTTCGCTCTCGTCGTCATCGCTTGCTTCATTTCGCTCGCGGCGTGCGTCCTGGACAAGTCGGTCGTACTCACGGAAGAGCGCCTTCAATGTTATAACACTTGCAACTCCCTCCATCCCAAGATCAAGCGCCTTGTTGAGAGTTTTCGACGCGAGTTTGAACTTATCTTCAACGCTGGCGTCACTCGAACGATCGTCTAGCGTAGCAATTACATCGTTTATTTCAGAGTACAACTCGATTTGTTCCAAAGCATTATTTTTCATTTTTTCAAACTTTGTGTAGCTTTTCGAAGTTTTTGAAAGGCCACTGCTTACTGCTTCGTCCATTGCTTTTATCAGGGGTTCAATATCCGATTCCCCTATGCCATTCTTGCTGTTCGATTTCATCGTCAGCGTATTGGCGGCGGCTTGAATCTTTGAAGCTAGCAGTCCCTCTTTTTTCATTTCATCTAAGATGGACTTTGCATGCTCTACTTCTTCTCCTTCAATTCCCAGCTGTATACACGTTTCTAACGCCTCATTCATTTCGTCGAGGTTCCAGTTTGTTTCCGCAGCCTTCATTTTGTCAAGGGTTTTCTTAATGGTCGCTTCGCGATTTATAATCATACCTGCAGCTTGGACCGTGTTATTGGACAATCCAACTTTATTTGCTTCATTCCAGAGCTGTTTCAAACTTTTGTTGTCTTTCGCTTTCAGCGCCGCTTCGATCTTTTCTGTGAGTTTGGCTTCTTCTTCCAACGCAGAGAGGACACCTTGTGCGCGATTGCATTCAGGGGCATCATCCGTCACGCCTTTCGCTTTCACGGTTTTCAAGAGAGCCATTATGGCATTTTTGTCTCTGGCAGTACAAGCTGCCAATAGATCAGCCAAAGAACTTGCGATCTCACCCAAACGCTGGAGTTCGGACGTAGCATTGACAATTACTTCAGTTTTTAGAGGATTAGTGGTCAATCCACACGTCTCGGCATCTGCCATGGCTGCTTTCAAGCCTTCATAATCTTGTGATTTGATGGTGCCGGCAATTTGCGCTTCTGCTTCACCCTGCAGAACAAGTCTAGCTCGTGTCACTTTGGCACTAGCAATAGCATCTTCTAGCCCCCCCGCACCTGTTGCTTCGTCAATTGCTTTGTCCAAGTCAATAAGACTGTTACCCGCAGCCGCCAATTTTCCCAAGAGTTTCGACGCAGCTCCAAGTTTACTTAAAGCTTTTTCGGCCGTTTCGATGTCGCCCTTGTTGCATCCTAATTGACATGCTCGAGACAACGCCGCACTAATGCTTGCAGCATTTCCAGACGACACAGCGGCCTTCAGTGCAACGGTTGCTTCTTGTCTTGCCTCAATTTGCGATTTTTGTGTTTCAGCGCGACCAATCGCGTCATCCTGGAGATTCAGCTGTTTCGCTTTTGCAAGCGCCTGGGCAAGTAATTTCAAGTCTTCTTTTGCAATTGCATCGTTCAAAAGCTTGACGGTTTGTTGTTCGATTTTCACTGCATCGTAAACTGATTGACCCTTTGAAATATTTGACGCAGCGACACCCAAAGACTTACAATTGGCAATTGATCGTTCTAACGCGCTCATATCACGGCTTTCGCATGCCTTGGCTAGCGCTTGCGCGGCCGCAACTTTCGCTTTCAGATTCCCCAATAGCTTTTTTGCTTCTGCAATCGTTTTAGAAAACTGTGGAAAACGACCTGAATCGTCCAAGCCCATTTCCACCATTTGCTGTAAATATGCATTAAGTTCATTTGTATTTTTGCTTTCAATGGCGCCTTGAAGGTGCCCGACGGCGTCTTCTTCCAACCGTATTCGCTCAAGCAAGGCCACTGCTTGTTTATACTCGGCCGTTTCATTAAGGTCGAGTTCTTGTGCTTTGGCAGAGAATGTTTCCAAGTCATTACGATTGCGGTCTTTGACTGCTTTCGAAAGGCTACTTTTCAACTTAGCTTCCTCTTGGATTCGTCCAACTAAACTCTGTGCTTCCGTCAACGCACTTGAGCGCATACCCATGTCTTTGGCGGTTTTGATTGCACCAAGCAGACCGTTGATTTCTCTCGCCGATATTGCGTTCGTTAGGAGAGTTTCAACTCTTCGCTCTTCCTGGATCACTTCTAGCAGTGCCGTACACTCCCTGACTATTTTTAAATGGACTCCACGAAAGGGAAGCTCCCCAGCCTGTACAAGCCAATGCTCAATTTCTTTTCCGTCTCGAGAAGATTTGGCCTTTTCCAATGATGCTAAAATATTAGAATACCGCGCTGACCTGATGCGTTGCAAGAAGCGACGAGCCATTGCGGCCATCCGCGTAGCAACGGCAGATAAAGCTGTCTCACGCCCTATTTCTAATTTCTGGGCTTGTTCGTTCCGCAGAAATACCTTTGTATTTCCTTTCGCATATTGTGTGTTATCGAGAGTTTTGTTGTGGCACAGTTCTTTCAACAGACCGTCTAGGTCAGATGTCTTGCCATGCATCAAACAGCTGTACCGATTTAAAAATGTATCAAAATCGTACCGGATCGGAAACCCCACTTGCCGAATGCGGCATACTTCCAGTAACCCGGCGTATTGAAGTTGTTGCAACATCATATCTGCAGTGAATATGTTGCCGACCTTTTCTTTATTAGGCTTAAAGCACCGGATAAAATGAGGGCTTGTTGAATTGAGCGTGATCATCAATTCATTCAATTGGGTTTTAAATTGTGTCCCTAAGGTTTTCTTGGAAGCCCCCTTACCACCGCCCCGGCGCCGGCCCGTGCTAGGGGCGGCGGGGGTAGGCAGTGGAAATAGGGTCCGCAACAAATTGTCTTTGGATGTCTGCATTACCGCTGCTATATCAGCATGCAGCGTGTCTTTCGATTTTTCCATGAACCCTGTGACATCGTATGTGACGGGGCCAGCATAGTGTAAGAAAATAAAGCTGCGGTCAGAGTCTTTGGCCCGCGGTCTTGGCATTTTGTAATTAATATGTTCTTTGCCTTTAGTGCCATGAGCCTTGTTAAGTTTTGAGAGCATCTTGAGGTCACTACCCTTCGGGGTGCGGATTTCTTCATCAATCATGGCAATGATCCCTTCTCGTTTCTTCTCGATTAAGTCCAGCGCGGGCTGGTTGTCAACAAATGTGATGTTGTCGACGGAGACTCCTTCGTTTTTGTATTGCTCTTGTTCGAGTTTGAATATATGCTCGTTGAAATGAAACTGCAGCTTTTCATTGCAGTAATTGATACACAGCTGTTCAAACGAATTCTTTTCGAAACTTTCAAATCCAAATATATCCAATACGCCGATTATCGTGCTAACAGCCTTTTCATCGGTCGAAGCTGCTAAAGTTGTGTTGATTTTCCCCACAAGCCAGTCGAACAGGTTGCCATAAATAGTCTTTGCCAAAGCATCGCGTGATTGTGTTGCCTCGTCAAGCTTGTAAGAAACTTGAATCACGGAGTGCGCCCCGATCCCCCTGCTTGTAAGGCAACGTTCCATGGGGATCTCGTCCACCTGCAAAAGGGAACAGAACTTCTGCAGCGAGTCTTTGTTGTCAATTTTGACTTTTTCTTCCCCCGCGGCAGAAGGGTCAGGGACGTAGCGCACATTTCCCAGATTCAAAATGCCAGCAACGATCTTGAGCACATTTTCAATCTCGCCATCATCCATTTGAATGACTTTCATCGCATTGAGCAAGTCTTCAAATTCACGCTCGTCATTTATCCCCTTGACCTGTGTTCCTACTCCTTTGGAGGCTTCCAGACGGTTTTCAGGGTTGGTGTAGAGGTAATCTTGAGCTTCTCCAACCCCCAACAGTGTTTTCCAGTTGGTCTTTCCGGCCCCGGACTCGTGTTTAGATTTCTCCGCACCCGCAAACAGCTGGTAAAACACGTGGTAGTTTCTCTCGTTTTCGGACTGGGAGACCACACGCGACTTTTCGAGCAAGTAATTCACAATTTTACCTCCAATTATTGCCCCGCCTTTGTCGAACTTCACTGCGGTCCACTTCCCAAACCTAGAAGAGTTATTGTTGCGCACCGTCTTGGCATTACCGAATGCTTCCATAACAGGGTTTGCTTTCAAAATTTGTTCCTCCAACGACGGACCTTCTGTTTCCCGTTTACCGCTAACCTCTGCAACGTACTGCAGCACCAGTTTCATAGCCTCTGTTTTACCAGCGCCACTCTCTCCGGAAATAATGATTGCATGGTTGTCTGCGTTGGCAATCATTTGCCTATATGCATCATCGGCAACGCCGTAAACATGGGGTGGCTGGCCCCGTGAGCCGCCCTTGTATTTATCAAGCCATTCTGGCGTGTAGATGGGAAGCAGCTTAAATGGGTTCACAGAAACCAAAATCTGGCCAACGCTGGTATAGATAGAGTCTTGCTGGAACCTAATGCGTAAGTTGTGCAGAATACTGGCGTCGTTCAAGTCATTCAGTTGGACCATGTTCTCAATAGGCTCTAGACTCTGGATATCACATACTGTTAGCTTGGCGGATTCTTTTTCAGAAATGGTATGCTCTTCCCCATTGGAAAACACTACTTCCCCCTGCTCGCCACGTTTGAAGGACGTTTGAACTTTGCCGGGAAGGAATAAATCTTCCTCATCCGGGCACCATACCCAGGTGTCCTTTTCGAACGATACTGCCATGAGAGAAACGTTCGTAAGAAATTTTGTCTGTTGTTTTCTTGTTCTCTAATGCCACTGCGTAATTATACACTGATCTCGCCAAACTTATATTGCTCAAGAAGTTATTGTTCCTCCACAATTTTACCGGGTTTACAATCGTTACAGAATCCCACCAAATGCGACGAAGCAAGAAATTAGTTAGTAGGAGTTGAGAAGTTGTTCTGTGTGGCCGCCGGTGGTGCCTTCTTCTCCTCCACTACCACCTCCTGTGCCTGACGCGATTAGATAATAATGTATGACTAGATAATACAAAGACCACAGCATAAAAATAGAAACACTGCTGAGGGAGGAGTGAGGGAGCATGATATTTTCACCATTGCACGAAGAAGAGATGAAGAGAACACGGAAAACTGACAACAACAACAAAAAGAAGAAGAAGAAGAAAGAAGAAGAAGAAGAAGAAAGAAGAAGAAGAAGAAGAAGAAGAAGAAAGAAGAATATAGAAGAAGAAGAAGAAGAAGAAGAAGAAGAAGAAGAAGAAGGAAGAAGAAGAAAGAAAGAAGAAGAAGAAGAAAAAAAAAGAAGAAAAAAATAAGAAGAAGAAGAAGAAAGAAGAAGAAAGAACATCATCTTCTTCAACTTCTCATAAACTCCATCGCCGTAGAGGACTACTAAGATAAAAAGAGAAGCGACTATAATAATATAACTACACGGTGGAAAGGAAACATTATATAGACTAACATCGCAAGATCCGATAGAGATGGGTTGGCGTAATAAATCATCGTGAATCGTGAATCCCACAGCGCAAAAAGACATTGCCTAGCAGTTGATAAATGTTAGCAATTTAGAATACTCTGTTTCTATAGGGATTTGCTCTTTTCTATTATTTATTAATATTTCCTTTTCATTTGGGTGAATTTCATCAATTCCACCAACCAAAAATGACTTGACCCAAAAAGAAAGAAATTCAACAATATATATTAATATACTTAACTTAATATTAATATATAGGTATTGTTTTAATAATGTTTACTTCAATTTCCTGTGCTGTTCAATATAAATGAAATTAACCATTCATACATGTATTAATAATACTTAATAATACTATTTGGAAGATCCGAATATCCGAAGAGGATATTGATTAAATAGATTAAAATAAATCACCACATAATAGATTGTAGATATTATAATTTTTTTCTTTCTATTATATTCATCATTCTACATTTAAAATGTTAAGTAGGTTTATACATTTTATTTATTAACATGTAAATAATAAGTCAAATTTGCGAAGATGAAGAAGATGAGGAAATTGCTTGATATTTTGCCTGAGCCTGCTGCTGTAATCATGTAGTATGTGGTGCTCGGTGCTCGCCCTTTGTTGACGGCCGTTGATGATGATTTGTCACACCAAGTTAGGAATCTGAAGCACATGGGTTCAATCAAAAATGTTCACAACGACAAAGAAAGAAAAGTAATGGGTATTTAAGTGACCAATCAAGGTTTTTAGTTTATGCGCATTGTCGTACATGTTTTGCCTTCTTGCTGCAATTGAAAAGTTTAGTTACTAAGTTTATTGTGAGACTAGCACTGCTGCGCACCATGAAGTGTGGGCAACAGGCACGGTGGTTGTGCGTAGCGCATACAATGGTCTGTTTGCTAGCCTGTGTTTCCGTCGCCTTTGGATCGGAGGAAGGGCACCCGCTTCGCGGCGTCGTGGGACACCACCGGTCGAGACGCCTGTTAGCTGCTGTGCCAGACTCATTTGCGTTGGGGAAGAATGGTAGTAGCACACCAACGAAACCAACGAATCCCAGCCACAACGTCCGGCCCTCCTGCCGCGACCAGAGCACTGCTGACTCAGCTGATAAGGACAAAGGTGCAAAGCCCGCGAGCACAACAGGCACAATCATTGCAATATCATGTGTCACATTTGCATCAACCGTTGCCAATTTGGGGATGAATTTGCAGAAGCTGGCACTGCGGCGCGCGGCAGCGTTGGACGAAGTAGAGGTCGAAGAGGGTGCGTTCAAGAACTCAAGGACCGTGGAAACAACGAAAAATAGAGCAATTTGGGTCTGTGGGTTGCTTTGCATCGTCATGGGCTCTGTCGGCGATTTTGGCGCGCTCGCATTCGGTGCGCAGAGTTTGATCGCCCCGCTTAGCTCCCTTGCCTTGGTGGCAAATATTGTGATAGCAACGGGGATGCATGGCGAAGAATTTTCAAAGCGTGATGGTGGGTGCACGCTGGTAATTATAAGTGGATGTGTCGTTTCTGTTATTTTCGCACAGCAAGATGATGTCCAGTACTCTACCGAGTGCCTCTTTACTCTGTTCGCCGAGCCGGGGGCGTTGTGCTACTTTATATTCATTATTTGTGCTATCACCGGGGGGGTCTTGTTTGTGAAGTGGATCGAGCGTGTGTTGGAAAGCTACGGGGCACAGTCCAGCCTGTACCAGAAATGGTACAAATACCACCGCTTTAGTTACGCTTGCATTGCCGGTACGGCAGGGGCACAAAGCGTTTTGCTTGCGAAATGTTTAATTGAGGCGATCTCAGAGTGGGTAAATGGAAAGAACAAGATATTTTTAGCGTATTGGCAAATATACCCCGTCATTTTATTTTTGTGTTTAAGTGTTGCAATGCAAATTTACTGGCTGAACATGGGGCTAGCTCGTTTCGACGCTCTCTATAACGTGCCTGTCTTTCAGTGCTTCTGGATGCTTTTCAGCACAATTGGTGGTGGGGTGTTTTTTCAAGAATTCTGGTCGTTTTCATTAATCCAAGCTCTCATGTTCCCGTTAGGGGTTAGTCTATGCGTGTTTGGGGTCTACCTGTTGAGCCAGAGGCCACAAAGCGGAGGAGCGTATGCAGGAAAGGGTTTGGAAGATGGCCAAGATCAGGGGAAAAACATCAAAAGCCCGTTACTTTCGTCGCCTGGGGAAGGCTCCAGTTCCTCGAACTATGGGGGCGAAGATGCGTTTGCAGAAATCGAAGTTACTGTACAAGGGAAATCCATAGGCGTAGGGCTGTATCCAGACGTCGTCAAAATAACGCACCCCAAATACTCCAGGGTGCAATGCATGGTTAAAGTCTGGAGGGTCCGTGATTTCCCTCTGACTGAAGTGGACGACGAGGAGAGTGAAACAAATAGCAACGCAGTCTCGGCGGAGTCCCAAGGGCTGCGCATTGGCATGATATTGGTCGGAATAGATGGAGTCAGTTTGTTGCAACAAAAAAATATGTGGAACTCTGCCATTGAGAAGTTGAAGAAGACCAAAAGGCCGATGACTCTGACGTTTCGTGATATCAATAGCGGCGGGATAGAATCACCTTCAAAGGCAGGAACACGATACGGACAGGGTGCCCGGGCCCATTCTTTTGCAGATGTCGTGTCCACATCGGGGGCTGGTGAATTGCGAATGGCGGGACGGGCAAATTTGAAACGGACGCGATCCCAATCCCAATATGTACCTGTCACGGAAGATGACGTAATGATGGCAAATAAAGCACTGGACCATAGGCCGATGGTTGGGTCTACCCTGAATATTTTACATGCAGGGAAATTCATCGGCACGTCACGGTATGATAATTTAGTCAGTGGAGGCGGTACCGAAGCAACCACTGAGGGTGGTGGTATGATGGCAGAATTTGCTCACCACATATCAGGTAGTGTGCCACCCATACTAGACCGCGTCTTAGATTCTATTGCCCCTGTAGGGGATTCCCGTAGTGAAAGAACCCAAAATGCAACCTAATTTTACAATTCGTATTGTCTAGGATACGATTCACACAAGAGTAAATTTTCTTTCTGCTCGTATTTTTGTAAGAATAAAACTCTTTTATTATATGCGGTTTTACAAAGTGTGTCGTATGATATATTATTATAAAAACTTATATTTTTTTTGTACACTAAAAATCAATCAGATTTAAAAACGTTTTTCGTGTTGTTCCTAAAATTCACTTTCTTCTTGAAGCTCTAGAGCAGTTGCTCCAGCGGTTGAGGCAATTCCTACTGGCATACCAGTCGCTCCAGTAGCGCCTGTGCTTCCAGTACCTTTCGGCTTTTCCGCGCCTACGGTACCACTGGCCGCAGTAACTGCGTTGCTAAACGAGTCATCACCGTCCTCTTCTTCGCCCGTCGCACCGCTAATGGCCATGGTAGCGCCGGATGCCGACTTCAGGTATTGCTCCGCAGAACCATCATCTTCAACACCAGTTTCACCAGTGGCGCCATCATCTCCGGTCTCCCCTCTCTTGTCTCCTACTATCATTGTTGCTGCTTTTTTTCCAGAATTTGCACGCGCTTCGTCCAAATCAGCTTGGGCTTTCCCCACCGCATCTACTGCAGCTGACACTTCATCTTCTAAGTTAGCAACGTTACCGCCGACAAGCCTGGCCGCAGCCAAGGCTTTCTTTTTCGCGCGCAACACGTCCATAGCTTCGGTGAGAGCCATCTGTGCGTCTTGAAGCGTCTGGGCCTTCATATTAGCCCCCGTTGGGCCCGTCTCGGCGCCTAACCTCTCTGCGTCATTTTCCGCGTTCGCTTCTTCATCGATGACCTTCTGGGCAACACCAGTTTCTCCGGTTGCCCCCGTAGATAGTCTGGGCAGGCTAATTCCGGTCATATCTTCAAGCTTTGTATCTGATACCCCGGTTGCGCCAGTAATTCCAGCAAGACTCTCTTCAGGGCCAGTGGCGGCGCTGCCAGTGGCACCAGTGGATCTCAAACTAGACCCAGTGGAACCAGAAGCGTGGCTTCCCGTTGCGCCAGTTGCCCCCGTTTCGTCTTCTAGTCCCGTTATTCCTGTTGATGACGACCCTACAAGACCTTCTATCAAATCGTTGACACGGGAGCCTACAGCTCCGGTAGCGCCAGTCGAGCTTGCCGCGCCAGTAGCACCAGTCGAGCTTGCCGCACCAGTAATGCCCAACATCTTTTTCACCTTGGCGCGCTTTGCAGCTTTCTTCGACTCCTCGGCATCTCTACGTTTCGTCCCCTCTTCTTCTCGAAGCGATGTCTCTAAATTCGCTAGTTCCCTGCGCCTCTTCTTTTCCGCGGCTTCGTTCGCCTTTTGTTGCCTAACGAGATCTTTATGCATATCTAGCTTCTTCTTTTCGGCTTCCTCCTGCCGTTTCATTATCGCAGCCATGACTTGCTTGTTACCAGAATTGCGGGCGTCTTGAAGTTTTTTCTTCATCGCCGCCATCTGCTCCGCCAAAGCGGCCATATACGATTTCATGTCCCGTTCCTGCTCCTTTCTGCGAGTTAGTTCAAGGTCCTCCCTTTCGACGCGCTTTTTCATCTCCTCCACAGCCCGCTCAATCATTTTAGATCTTCCTACAGATGGGTTGCTTTCGGCGATCGCTTCCTGCGTTGGTTTCATCCAGGGGTAAATAACCAGGGGTAACGGTTCCTTGAAGCCGTGTGCTTTGGCATGCTCCATGGCCGCATGCAAACGCATCAAGGCTCCATCGGTCTTCTTTTGGCTCGCTGCCAACATGACATCTGCTGCTTCTTGTTGACGTTTCGCTTCGGCGATCGCGGCCTTGGACAAACCTGTTTTTGCAGCTCGTATTAACCTGGCAGACAAAATCTCGAGTCGTTCGGAGCAGGAGGACATTTCTTCTAGCGCTTCTTTGTACGCATCTTCGGCGCGTTGAAAACTAAACGAAGCTGTCCACCGTTGAATCCTCGGAATTGAGAACGAAGTGTGATTAAATCGTTCTTTGGTGGATTCGATGTGGGCAAGGGCTAACTTTTTCAACGTGTCGCGAAGTTTTACCATTTTCATCGAGTTCGCCGCAAGCAACCCTTCAGCCGATTTAACTTCCGATTCAATCTCGGACATCCTGCGTACTTCGGAGGATGCCAAGGCCTTTCCTACCCTTTCTAGGTCGGCCTTTTTAGCACCAATTTTTGCGTATTCCTCTCTCAACTCGTCTACGTTCTTCTGCAAGTCTACATTCTCCTCCTCGACTTGGCGCAGTTTGCCAGAAAGTGGCGCATCCGCGTTGCGCCCAAACTTGGAAGTTGCCTCAACCACACCCCTACTGTACTCGTGGGCTTTCTCCATCTGTGCGTGCAAAACAATCTTTTCCAAGTAATTCCGGGCTTGGGTTGTCTTCTGGATTTTAGCAACAACAGAATCGACTATATTTTGGGCCTTCTTCATGTCCTCCATGCCATCACTTACACTTTGGGTCAACACGTCTTTGGCGGCTTCCATCTTTGCTTTGGCAATCGTCATCAGCTTTGTTGCTTCAGCGACGTCGTTTTTCATTTTCGCTATTAATTCCTCCCCAGAAGCTACAATTTTATTGTACTTGGATTTCGCCTCAAGAAGTCCAGGAGCGTTGAAAACGTCGACCGGGATTGACTCGGGATCGCGGACTAGTTTAGCCTGCTGCTTGGGGAGCTCAAGAAGCGCTGGCTCCTCCTTCTTCACAAAATGGTTGATGTAAACTTCGTAGTCTTTCCATCTGTAGCCCATTTGCTTGGGCTTTTCGTATGTATTTTCCTCCGTGATAGTGTTGTAGTACTGTGTTTTCGCGCCGGCGCGTTTGTCTGCAGCAAAAGCCTCCCATCCTAGAATGTCTGGGACCAGGTGCCCTTTGGCTTCAAACATTTTCCTCAAACGAAGGATTTCGATCACACGAGTTTTCTTCAATTTCTCCTCTCCTACTTTCCGTTTCTTCAAACTTTGGATCATGCGACGTATGTTCTCTTTTGCGGAACGCTTTTGTTCCGGCCACTCTTTTTGTTCGAAACGACGAAGTCGCAATGTTCTTGTTTCAAGCAGATCGACCAAATGGTCGTACGCTTTCTTGCTATCATTGTACACTTTCTTAAGCTTTGAAATATTTCGCTCCTGGAGCAGGTCCCATACCGCGGTTACATTCGCAAGTATTATTTCGGAGCGATTTTTCTCTACTGCAAGTTCCCGAAGATGAGCGTTAAGCTTTTCGATGTCCCACTGGGTTTTATTGGCGCTGTCCCACAACTTGTCACCATCGGTGCGCAAGTCGACGACGACGGAGCAATCCTCCCCACCGAATCCCAGCTTGCAAGTGCACTTACCAGTTGTATAATTGCACTCTCCCTTCTTCGGAGCAAAACAGTCGTTCAGGCACTGCTTTTGGGCCCACTCTAGGTCGTTTCTAGCCGTCATCAAGTGGATTTGGCTTTTGTTCTTCATGTTGCCAATGATTGCGATGGTCTTGTTATCCAACGGGGCGGTGCCCGTGCTCAGTTGGCGCAGTACATTGTATGCATTCTCCGCTTGTGACAGTTGGTCTTCAGCGTCGGACACGTTCCCTGCGATCGTCGACGAGTGCACCTCATGCATCGCCGCTTTCACAACCCCCATTGCGTCTTGAGCCCTGACAATACTATCAACATTGTCGTGCTCCTTCGAGGGAGGGCGGCGCTGGGGAATCTGCGGCAGAGGGCGCTTTTCAGCAGTTGCCACTTTCTTGTCAGATTTGGCGGCTTCCTCCTTGACGCGAACGATATCGCCTTTTTTGTTGGCAATGGCCGCCTTCTTGCGGATGATCATTTCCATGCGCTTGCTGCGTTGCTCAATGCGATGGGTCATGTCCCACTTTTTAACGGTCTTCACCTGTTCCTTCAACAATCCGTTGAAATCACTTGGGTCACGCTCAACGTTTGTCGCCAAGTCCTTGACATGGCAAGCAAGCCCTTGCCAGCCTAGTGCACACAAGCATCGCCCGCTTTTCGTGCACATACCATGTTTTTCGCACTCGTCGTGGCAAAGCTTGGTTTTGCACATGGGTCCACCCCATCCAGGGTTACATTTGCACATACCATTCGTTTTCTCCATGCAAATACCATGGTGCCCGCACGACCGTTTGTCGTGCGCATCGACGTGTGCCTGGCACCAGGCAGCCATCTCGCTCTTTTCCGTAGTATCCGGTACAGCGGCTGCTTCCGTGGGACGCTCAATTTTACAAAATTCTGCCACAGCTTTCTTGGTCAACATATTGCGCGGTACTGTCAAGCGTGTGCCTTTCGGGGGGTAAATCACCTTCAGGTTCCGATCATAGTATAAGTGTTCTATCGATGGGTTGGCTTTTCTGAGAGCAGCCTCGCCAACCGTGAACTTTTGTGCAATCGATGCCGTGCTATCCCCGGCTTTCACGTAGTACGCGCATTCTTTGCCCGCCTTTAATGGCGCTTGGGTACCAACACGAATGCCAATTGGGACATACTTCCCCAGTGGCTTCTCGTAGTTCTCCAGTTCTCGCTCGATGTGCATGAGCTCGTCCGGGAAGGACGCCCCGTTGGCGGCCGCCTCGATCGCAACCAACAGATCGGTGGCAATACGAATGGTTCGGACGCGCTCCTTGTTTTCCCGGTTGTACCGGTTGCTCTTGCGCTCGCAACTGCGAGTGACGCTGCCGCTAAATTCACGAATGTTGCTCAGCAGGCTTTCCGCGTCTGCCAGCCGTTGTTGCGCGGACGCAAGGGCGGCCTTGGCCTGGGTTTTGCGGGTCCTCAAACGGTCGTATTCCGCAGTTTGGGACGAGACAGAGTACCTCTTCTTGACTTCCTTTGCCTCTTCAGACAGGCCTTTGCCCATGTCCTTGTACTCGCTTTTCAAGAGCGGTGCGTTTATCGCCTTGGACACATCCACTGCTTTTGTTCGAACAACGCCGTCAATTTCGTTTGAAATTGCATTCAAGTTATTGTGGGCAACAATCGTTTTGTGCCATTCATCAAACTGGTGCTGGGGAAGCTTGTGCATCTGGTAGCTTTTTGGGGCATTGGAAGTCAGCAGGTCGCTGTCTTCCTCCAAAAGGGAGGCGGGCACTGCAGCGGAGTCGTCTGCCTCCTCTACCTGCTTCGTGATGTTGTTTTCGCCAATGGATCGCTTCAACTGGGCACTTTCGGAGTTCTCGTCGTCTTCTTTGTACTCCGGGTCGCTCTTGAGCAATGCCTTTTGAAGGCCATCGTCCAGGATAGCCATGGTGTTTCCCAACGCACGTTTCAACCCAACGTGCGCATCGGCAGTTGCTTTCTCCACGGCTTCCAAAGACTTCAGGGTTGCGGCTCGCGTGTTCAAGTCTTTCAGGGTGTCCTTCGCGTACTTGTTTTCCTTGGCCCAGGCGCTCATTCGTTTGTTCGCTTGGTCGAGGTCCTTCTCGCGGTCTTGCACTTGTTGCTTGTACTGGTTCCGGCTACTGAGGGCAGAGCTTACTTCCTGCGAGTATTCCCCGATCGAATGGGCGCAACCCCGGGCATCCATGGAATGGATGAGATCGGCCGAGTTCTTGTCCACCTTGACTTGGGACGAGAGTCCGCCAATGACGTTTTCCATCTCTTGAAACGTTGCGTTGTTCGCCAGGAGAACGCCCAGTGCCTCCTTTAACCGCTCCGTAGAGGTTGCCCCGTGCAAATTCGTGTGGGCCTGCCAGTGGCGGTACACCGAGGAGGTGGGTTTCTCCCCGTCCAGGTCGGTGTCTCTCGGCAGCGGCCCGGCGCACGGTTCGGGGACGGTGGTCCGTTCCTCCCCTTTGCAGTAGCACACGTTGTTGTCTCCGTGCATGCGCTCGAAGACCAGCGACGGGCTTGCACCGTTGGCCTTGCACTTGCATGACGTGCACAGCTTTTTGGCGTTGACGTACCCCGTGCACCGCTGGGGCTTCTTCGTTACAACCTCTCTCGTTTTCGAAGATCCGGCCGTGGAGACCGTCTTCGTGCAGTAGAATTTCGTGACCCCATTGCCGCCCATGATTTGGTAACCCAGCTGCTCCTCGCTCGTCCCACACTTCGCATGGAAGCACTTGACCAGGCTCTCTTCCGCTTCCAATGCACCAGAGCACACCCTCGGCCGGGAGACGCCGGATCGCCCTGCACAGGTGCAAGTGTTTCCCTTCCCACCGAACCGTTTCTGAACGTGCACTTGGCCTACGGGAAACTCGTCGGCCGGGCAGTTGCACTGGCTGCAGGCCAGGGCATCTACTTGCTCGGGAACTGGCCCCCAGCATTTTCTACGGCGTGTAACAAAAAAATTATGCGAACAGAAGCAGCTGTTCATCCCTTTGATGGTTTCGAACTGAGCAGAGGCGCCGTCGTCGCACGAGCAATCCCCGCACGCGAGCATCTCCTCTTCCTTCTTTGCTTCCTTGACCCCCGTCGCCCCCGTCT
>LT642292.1:4062-15365 GCA_900128585.1 Stramenopiles sp. TOSAG23-3 | reverse complement strand
ATTGTTCTTGAACTGACACCTTCTTTTTTTCTTTAATTTTAATTACTATAAAAAATAACAGCCAATTTTTCTTGTTTTTCTTGTCTTAATATTATACTTTAATAACAGCCAATTTTTTTGTTTTTATTAGAATAATATTTTATTAATATGACATGGCTGAATTAACTTCCAGTTTTTTGTTTTTAATTTAATTATGGAGTACACTTCCATTAATGAAAGAGCGCCACGTTTCATCACCCGAATACAATTTGGCTGTTCCCGCCGGGAGTAACACCTTTTCTAATCGACTTACCACGGTATTTCGGTTCTTCATCTTTCGAATGTCTGTTTTTCACAGATTGTTTTTCGTTCCAATAGTAGGGATCATGACTGACAATGCTTTTACTCGTGCGCTCCCGGAGGGTTTCTAACTTTGCTGAGGATACTCCAGTATTTTCCATATGACCTTCGACAACAATGCGCTTTAAGCCACGGGGGGAAGGTTGTTCGTCCTGCGCAATACCGTTTTCAAAATGATCAGCATGGATTTCGTCGTTGTGCTTCAGCCCTCGCACAGGGTCCTTTGTATGGGCAACCCCGACGGTATCGGAGTGAAAATGATCTTGTTTTTCTATCAGACGCAGACTAGGTTTTACTGAAAGTTGCCCTGGATCCACCCCAGAGCCAGAAAGGGTGTCGATTGGCGAACGTTCGCTTATCTTTTTGCTGCGACGGTACTCCACTTCTTTCTTAGGTGTCATCCCTTCAAGCTGCGAAACATTGTCATACCGATGGGCTTTCTTGCCCCGCTTTGGCTCATCTGCTGTAGACATGGCGCTGGCACCACTCATGTGCGATTCCATGTGCTTCCCTGCTTTTTTCCCGTGGTGTTTCACTACGACACTCTCCGGGGTCGTGACCGACACCTGGCCACGGTACAGTTCGTCGTGCCTGTGTTGTATCATTTTCTTGCCCGTCTCTCTAACGGTTGGCTGTTTTGACGGCGACGTTTGGATGTAATCGTACAGCAGAAAGTTTCCACTCATTTTCCAAACTCTACGAAGGAACAGTTGGAACGTTTCGTCGTCGTCGTGCATAGCGCTTTGGACGCGACTGTACCGTTCCCAGTCGTCCGTGGACACCCTTCCCTCGCCGTCTGTGCAGCGAAACATTTGCCAAAATTCCACTGCAATCTGATCTGCAGTGACAGTACCCGCTTTTACGTCGGGGTGGTTCTTTGGTGAAAATGTCTCGAGCAAAGACGCAAGAGAAATGCACTTTTGGTCGGCACCAACCCTCTCAAACGACTGAAACGCAGAGTCGGACATGTTCTTCCGGGACCCTTCCAGCGCCCCGCCCAAAAGGGCCTCGTAAAGAGCGCCATGCGCCACTCCACCGCCACCGCTCGGGTCAATAAACTCGTTCTTTAAACCATCAAAAACTTCGTCGGATAGATCCCCCGCGCTGCCCAGAACGCCCGCGAACGCCCCCTCCAAACTTTCGACGCTGACGGTACCAGTGTTTTCACCATCGCTTCCAGCCAACAGTTGCCCGAACTTGAAAAAATTTGCAGGGCCTACCTTGCGAAGCGCCTTTCTAGCATTCACTACGAACTCTGATTCTTTCGGCGCAGGCGGCTCTTCTTCTTTCTCTTTCGTTTCCTCGGCAGCAGCCTCGGCTTCTGGACTATTAAATTTCGCCAAAAGCGCAGCAACCTTTTCTGGCGTAGACGCAGAAGCAATGTTCTGGATAAGCGCCATGCGCATTTTCTCAAAGTCTGACAGTGCAGCCATCTTTATTTGTTATTAATTCCTCACTCTATGCAACACAAAAGAAACAGGACGGATTGCACAAAATCGATTAAAACGTATATTTCTTTGGTTCCACCTTCCCACGAACTAGATATTACTTTTCACTTTCAGTTTGTAATCATCAATAGATATATAACTTACATACATCAAATTAACACATCCAACATCGATGTACGTGTAGAAAGAAGAATGTACAAATATTAATAAAATCTCAGCAGAGAAGACCCTGCTGCCTGGTCCCTGGGTCCCTGGGCCGGCCGTGGTCCGTGGTGGTGGGTCATCACAATTTTTTTTATCACAGCCGTACAGCACCGCGGTGGCGGATGGCGGGGCGTTCTTTTACTACATTGCAATACGGAATGAATTTAGTAACTAATAAATTGTATTTATATAATAGTGTTAGAATACGAATATATATAGGTGTGGGTTTTTTTGATTGATTGACAACGTTCTCGGGGTTTTGAGTTATTCCAGTAGAGGTTTGATGAACAATATGTACGAGGTAGTCTAGGAATATATGTACTTTTTTCCTTTTTCTTTTCCTATGGAATGCAAACCTAGAATGTCTAAATCTAGATTTCAGTTCGCAGTACATTAATTTTAATTACTTAAAATAACAGCCAATTTTCTTGTTTTTTAAAATTTATTGTCGTTTTACTTTGTACTCAGTTCCCACATGCGTCCCTGTCTTTGTAAGGCAACAGTGCACGCCCCATTTCAGACCTGCCTTCAGCGAAAACTTCTTAAAATAACCAAACAAAGCCATCAGCAGCGAGAAGTATCCGCCAATCGCCCCCAAAATTGCCAAGACAGGATTTTGGTAGATTGAAACCAAATGATGGTGCATTGGACTGCTCTTAATTTCAATGAAGTAGCCCGTTTCCGGAAAGTCTGTTCCCCACGACGATTCAGACGAGTAGGAGATTGACGATGCAACAGATCCGTAGTGAACAATTTGGGAGAATCCCTCAGTCATGACCAGAACTTTCTTGCCCGGCCAGGTCGGTGAAACATACGTCAGGTTGAACCTTGAGATTTCGTACTTGGCCCCAGTAACTTTGCTAGAGGTAGCTGCGGGGAACAGCTCATTCGCTCCCACAGCAAAGACAGACGCCATGGTCTCGTCCGATTGAACGGGGTGCGGCCAACCAAAACAGTTGCCTTCATCTGGGTCGTAGGGAATCTTGCATTTGCTGCTAAACTTGCTCACGGTGGAATTTTTTTCGGGTAGTCCTAGGGCTTCCAGGCCTCGGCCGTTGGCCCACCTCAGCTCGTTTATGATGATGAATTTTGTTGCCAAATTGTTGTACCCGAACAGTAGCAACGACGAGTCTTCGTCGGAACACAAAGGTAGACAGATGGTATCGTTTCCACCCCCTACGTCCATCAACATGCTACCACTGCCCGTCTTAGGCAGTTCTCCATTTGCGCACGAAACGACTTCCCCATCGACTGCCCATATTTTTGAAGCGCACCGATCGCTCACAGTCCACTGTCTTCATCGATTTTGCAAGGACCAAACAGTGAGCCTTTGATTTGGTACCCCCCTCGCTTGCACTTTCCAAAAGGATCACATTTCCAACCTGGCGCGTCACAGCAATCGGACGCAGTGGTGCACGATTTGTCCATCGCGTCGCAGGCAGAACCCCGAACGATGTCTTCCATAGAACCACCCCCTTCAAACGAACCAATGTCCATCCCCCTCGGGACACATCTGAATGACGTGGGATACGCCTTTCTCGAACTTGGTGTAAAATATGTCGTGGATGGAAACAATACGTTGGGCTGGTTAAACTCTTCCCATTTATTGATTCCCAGAATAATCAACATTACAGGAACCAACAGCGAAAAGCATGCGCCTGCAAGGGTTGGCGGCGCGTCTTTTACAACAAGAAAGTCTGCGTCCTCAACAAAATGGTGGAGGCGCTCTTGCATTGATTCTGAACCTTGACGGCTTGCTCTAGTTCGTGTATTGTCTTGATATTGTTCTCCTGTTTTTCAATGAGTTCCTTCATTTGCTGCCGAATTGCATTCAAAGTAATCTCCTCGTTCTCATCATTTTCGTCCTCTTCGTTCTCCTCATTTTTAGTTTCGGGGCTACCCACGACTATGGTAGAACTTCCATCATTCTCGCACTCTATTACAAACGCTCGTACTGATTTTTTCCTAGACTGAGCTTTGGCCACAACGGTAGAAGCTCCATCATTACCACATTCAATTACAAACATGCGTTCCTCTTTATTAGGCACCATTTCCAAGTCTACACCCCCATACCCAACCCCATATGTCCCTTTTAAGCCCGACATGGAAACAGCACAGACTAATGGAAAACGCTTGCACGACTTTCCAAACAACGGCGCAATATTCGTTTGATCAAAATCAGACTTGTGTCTAATTATTGTATATATTACCTAACAATTTAAATATCATTTGAGTGAAGCATACAAAAGTACTTTGATAAAGAATTTTTTACATTCTTCTTGTAATTTTATGATGATACCTCATATAACATGCATGTACTATCGGTGGTTCCGGTATAATACATGACTGGATCTTCAGAGAAAAAGGTTACAATAAATAGAGCATTCTTTTAATCATTTCTCAATGCTATTTACTTATAAATATTCAAAAAATGAAATATGACTAATAGCTCATTAGAGAAGACTAATCCTAGAAAAAAAAAAGAAAGAAGAAGAAACAAAAGAAGAAGAAGAAATAAGAGAAGAAAGAAGAAATAAAAGAAGATAGAAGAAGAAGAGAGAAGACGGACTCTTTCTCTTCTATTATTTACTTTTTAAATGTTTTTTTGTTGATGATGATCACAATTCTCATCATCATCACATTTATTAATATTTAAAATTATTATTTATTAGGACTACTATAAAATAATCTAAATAATTATAATATTATAATTAATAATAAAAAAAATAATAATTTTAATAAAAAAATATAATAATACAATTTTAAAAAAGTAGTGGTTTCGTTTTCTTCTTCTCTCTCTGTCTTCTCTATTGTATAGATTCAAACGTACTTAGAAAGGTAGATTTGCGTGATTTCCATTTCGTATTTATTCGTGCGTTCGATGTAACATTTGTTTTTCTAGAAAAAAGTAAACCGAACTGAACCGATGCCGATATTAACTTTTGTTGCACGGTCCAGCGATGGGCTTCTGCTGACAGCGAGTATGGAGGTTGCGGGGGCGCCTGGGCAGAACTTCGACTCCTATAAACAGCAAGCAAAGATGATACTTGGTAAGCTGAACGCTCGGTCTCCAAAAAAGTGTAGTTTCGAATCGGGGGATTATACCTTTCATTATATAATTGATGACGGCGTGTGTTACATGACGCTATGTGAAAGAGGATACGACAAACGCTTGTCGTTCGGCTTTTTAGAAGACATAAAGCGAGCGTTCGTTGAAGAGTTGAGAGCGGACCACGGACCAGACTATAGGTCCACCGTGGACACGGTAAGCCACCCGTACGCTTTTATAAAGTTTGATAAGATCATTCAGCGTAAACGAAGAGATTATCAAAACCCCAATAGTAGCAAGAACATGCAACGTTTAAACTCAGAGCTAGCAGACATTACCAACATTATGCGCATGAATATTGAAGAAGTGCTCAGTCGAGGGGAAAGGCTCGAACAGGTGGGCTCCGGTTCCAGGGATTTGTTGAGGAAATCAAAGGCATTTGAGAAGAATGCAAAAATGCTGAACTTTTGGAAGCTTGTTCAAAAGTATATGGCGGCAGGCGCATGCTGCCTCTTTATTGTTTTAGTCTTGTATTTGCGTTTCATGTAAGTAGGGTGTGGAGTGTGGAGCAAAGCGAGGGGTTCCTCGAAACGAGATCAGCTTCCGTCACATTTTTTCGTCCGAGAGTTAACGCAAAACTCGTAAACAGGGGGTGTCGACAACCTAGATACTAGATGTACGTACAAAAATCCATACAGAACTAAGACCATATATATATAAGAATGATTGATAAAAAGTATAAAGTGAGAGTCTTAAAGCATACTAATATAAATATGTTTTTAAAAAAAAAAGAGTTGACCAGAACTTGGGGAGCTTGTTCTTGAACTGACACCTTCTTTTTTCTTTTTATAACTCCCGCGAGTATAATTATTATGAAACAAAGCGCGCTTCGTATTAAGCATCGTATGCAGTACTAAAAACTTAATATTAGATTAAATCTAAATCTAGATTTCAGTTCGCAGTACATTAAGTTTAATTAACTTAAATAACAGCCAATTTTCTTGTTTAATTTGATTAAACTGAATCAGGTTTTTAAAACAAATTCTTAGATTTCAGAGCGCGTTAAACATTTGTGTAAGACACCGCCGTCGTAACCTCATTTAGTAACATGTTACTTTCTAACTTAAAAGTTCGAGAAGGTATTGCTGCGGTAATATTCTTGCATGTGCATGGGCGGCCCAGCTGGGTGCTCTGCCTTCCACTCCAAAGCCTTTACCAACATGATCGCGCATTTCAAATTCGTGATCAGACCGACCCCAAAATCGACTGCTGCACGGCGGATCAAATAGCCCTCGGAAATATTCTCGGTTCTAAACCCGTCAGCAACGTTGATCACGAGGTCAATCTTGTTGTTCGACAAATATTCCTTGGAGTTCGGTTTTTTACCACTCGACGGTTTGTGCAAGGTGGTTATTTCTACACCTTCATCGCGCAGGCTCTGGGCAGTCCCCAATGTCCCGAAAAGAGAATACCCGAGCTTGCAAAGAGTTGTAGCGCATTCACAAAAAGCTTCTTTTGATTTTTTCGGCCCCAGAGACAGAAAAATATTTTTGGTCCGGTTGGGCAACTTAAACTTTGTTGACTGTAGAGCAAGCAAGTAGGCCTCGTACCTGTTGGAGCCGAAGCACGCGACTTCCCCGGTCGATGACATTTCTACGCCAAGGGTCGGGTCGGCGCCTTGAAGTCGAGTAAAACTAAATTGTGGGGCCTTGATGCCAACATAATCCAAATCAAGCAAGTTAAATCGCAATCGCTGCACGGGCAACCCTGCCATGACGCGGGTTGCAAGACTGATGAGGTTCACATTAAACGTTTTCGATGCAAACGGAAACGTACGAGAGGAGCGAAGGTTGCATTCAATGACTTTCACAAAGTTATCTCTGGCCATGTACTGAATATTGAAGGGGCCCGAGATGTTCAAACCTTGTGCAATCTTTGCACTGATGGCTTTGATTTGTCGGATCGTCTCTACGTACAGCCCCTGGGCCGGCAAGATAAGGGTGGCGTCACCAGAGTGAACCCCAGCATTTTCAACGTGCTCAGAAATGGCGTAGTTCAAAATTTCCCCGTCTTTGGCGACGCCATCAAACTCCACTTCTTTGGCGCCCAAAATAAACTTGGAAACAACAATAGGCCCGTCGGAAGAGGCGGCAGCTACGTGATCCAAGAAGTTCGTCAACTCTTTGAATGATGAAGCTACGCGCATGGCGGCCCCGGAGAGGACAAAACTGGGGCGGACCAAAACGGGGTAGCCCATTTTTTCGCAAGCCTGCTTCATTTGATCGCTGCTGGACCCACTGAATTCGATCCACTTGGGCTGATCCACACCCAATCGATCGAGCAGGGCAGAAAATTTGTGGCGATCTTCGGCGAGGTCTATCATTTCCGGGGCTGTGCCGAGAATATTGACACCTTGGCGGTGCAGGGGGAGGGCCAAGTTGTTCGCAATTTGGCCTCCCACAGAGACGATGACCCCTTGGGCCACTTCCCGCTCGTAAATATCGAGGACACGCTCCGCGCTTAATTCTTCAAAATACAGCCGGTCGCTCTCGTCGTAGTCCGTACTGACAGTTTCTGGATTATAGTTGACGACGATGGCCTTGAAGCCGCTCTTGCGAAGCTGGCGCACGCAACTAACAGCGCACCAGTCGAACTCTACACTGCTCCCGATGCAGTACGGCCCGCAGCCAAGAACCATGATGCCCTCGGCGTCGAAGACAATGTCATCTTCGTTGCCGCAATATGTCATGTACAGATAGTTCGTCTGAGCCGGGTACTCTGCCGCCAGGGTGTCTATTTGTTTGACGTACGGTCTGATATCCATAGACAATCGCTTTCTACGAACGATCAGCTCGGAGGTATTGCAACGATTTGCAATTTGCAGGTCGGAAAACCCGGCCATTTTCAACGACGTCATTTGCGGCTTGGTCAGCTTGTTTGCATCTTGCAAGACTTCCAGCGCCTTCTTCAAGTCGTCCACGTTGCCAAGTTTCGACAAGAACCACCTGTCAATCTTAGTGAGCTGATGGATTCTGTCCACGGAGTACCCTCTCTCGAACGCTTCGGCGACGGCAAACACGCGCTCGTAGTCGGGGTACTTCAACAGCTTGTCGAGGTCCTCGTCTGACTCGTCTTTCAAACGCCCTAAAGATTCGAAGCCTGCAATGCTGGGGGCCATCATGCGCATCGCCTTTTGAAAGGTTTCCTCAAAATTTCTGCCAATAGCCATCACCTCCCCCACACTCTTCATGCTACTGCCGACAGATTTCGACACACGGTTGAATTTCTTTAAGTCGAACCGCGGGATCTTGACGACGCAATAGTCCAATGCAGGCTCGAAGCACGCCGTGGTCGTCTTCGTGACGCTGTTCCGCAGGGTTACCAGATCAACGCCCAAGGCAAGCTTGGCTGCGACGTACGCGAGTGGGTAGCCAGTGGCCTTCGAGGCCAAGGCACTGGAACGTGACAGGCGCGCGTTCACTTCAATCACACAGTACCGTTCGCTTTCGGGGTGAAGCGCGTACTGAATGTTACACTCTCCAACAACACCAAGGTGCCTCACGACTTTGATGGCTGCTTTGCGAAGCATAAAGTACTCCGAGTTCGAAAGGGTTTGACTGGGGGCGACGACGATGGAGTCACCAGTGTGGATTCCGAGTGGATCGAAATTTTCCATGTTGCACACGGTGATGCAATTATCGCGACAGTCGCGAACGACTTCATACTCTACTTCCTTCCACCCGCGTAAATCTTGGTCGACCATGATCTGCGGGGAAATGGCGAACGCTTGGTGGGCCAGTGCAAGCAGCTGCTTTTCATTGTCTGCGAAGCCGCTGCCCAGCCCCCCCAGGGCGAATGCAGCGCGAACGAGAACGGGGTACCCGATCTTGTTCGCGGCTTCTACGGCTTGCTCCACGGTCTCGGCCGAGTAGCTCAACGCGCAGCTCTCGCCGACTTCGGCAAGGCGCTTTGCAAACTCTTCCCTGTCCTCGGTCGTTACAATGACGGGGATAGGGGTGCCCAGGACTTGAACGTTGTGCTCTTCCAGCGCACCGCTCTCGTACAGTTCGACGCCGACGTTGAGGGCAGTTTGGCCCCCCATGGACAAGATGATGCTGTCTGGCTTCTCTTTCTCAATGATCGAAATGACCATGTCCTTCGTCACCGGTTGAAAATACACCTTATCGGCCATTCCCACGCTCGTCTGAACGGTGGCAATGTTGGGGTTGACAAGAATCACTTCTTTCCCTTCCTCCTTTAGCGCTTTGATCGCCTGGGAGCCACTGTAGTCAAATTCCCCGGCTTGGCCGATCGAGAGACCGCCAGAGCCAAGGAGAAGAATCTTTTGGACTTGTGGGCGGTTGTACATCAACGGGTCGATGAGCTTGATTTTTTCCGTGGTCCCGCGTACATTGTTCAGGAAGGTTTCGAACAAGAATTCCGTGTCGGTGGGCCCTCCGCATGCCTCTGGGTGAAACTGCACGCTAAAGATTTTCTTGTGGGAATGAATGATGCCCTCGTTACTCATGTCGTTCGCGTTGATGAAGAGCGTGCTCCACCCTTCAGGGAGGGAGTCGCTGTCGACCGCGTACCCATGGTTTTGTGGGGTAATGTAGCATTGCCCTGTCCTCAAATCAACGCATGGCTGGTTCATACTACGGTTCCCGTACTTCATCTTGTACGTCTTGGCGCCGCATGCCAAAGCGAGGATCTGGTTCCCCAGGCAAATCCCGAAGATCGGAATGTCCGTGGTGATTGCCCACTTCACGCTTTCCACGGTGCTAGCCGCCATCGTCGGGTCCCCAGGGCCGTTGCTGAGAAAAACCCCATCGTACTTGTACTTGTTCGGATTATTTTTTAGGTCGTAATCGTACGGCACGACGATCACGGTGGCACCTTGCTTGATCAAGTTTCGAACGATGTTGCATTTCATCCCACAGTCGTACGCGAGGATTCGCGTCTCGCCAGACCCGTACACCTTTGGCTCTTTAGTGGACACCTCTGCCACCAGGTTCCTCTTGTTGGGGTCTTCGATCGGAACGTCCTTGCCCGGGAATACAATTTTTCCGAGCATGCTCCCCTTTTCTCGGATCTTTTTCGTCAGTTCGCGGGTGTCGATGCCGTACAACGCGGGAACGTTGTGCTCCGTCAACCACTGGCCGAGGGAGCGGCGAGCGTTCCAGTGGCTATAGGCTTCGGTGTAGTCTGAAATAATGAGCCCGGCGACGTGCACAGAGTCGGACTCGAAGAAAGCGGGAAGGCCATACTCATCCTTGTCGTCGCCCGGGACGCCATAGTTTCCTACCATGGGGTAGGAGAGGACAAGGATTTGGCTCTTGTAACTTGGGTCGGACAAGGACTCTGGGTAGCCCACCATGCCAGTGTTGAAAACGATTTCACCGCTTTGGGCGACGTCCGCACCAAACGAGTACCCGGAGAACTCCGTGCCGTCTTCAAACACAAGCTTTCCGGCCTTTCGAAGAGATGGATCGAACACCATTTGTGCAGACGCGGAGAGAGCAGAGCGGCGTTTCTTTGCAGCCGCACCGTTCGCGCCATCCCGTGAACCTTGTTGATTGCCCCGTTTAGACATATTGGGCAGAGTTGCTTCGTAGAAAACGTTTCAAACAGGCGCGAGGTAGTAGTGTGTGGTGGTGGCAAGAAGAATCAAGTGCTTACGATTGAAAATTTGTCTCGGGCGAAAAAAGGAATGAGAGAATCAACGGACGAAAAAATAACCCGTGAAGAATTGCATACTTGTAATGAAACCAGTTGTAAGACTGAGTGTGTAGACATGTTTCATACAAACATAGAGGAAGAAAGGAACAAACTGTCGTCTACACTTCTTCTATCTATTTAAATTCCAATGAACCTTTCTTCCTTCCTTCCTTCCTTCCTTCTATGTCACCTATTTATTATTATATTATTATATAGCTAGACTATCTAATAAAATAGAATTCAATGGATACAATATCATACACATACGAGTAGAACTACACAGAGACAACAAACAAACAAACAAAAAAACAATAAAAACCCTATTTAAGCAAAGCAAAGCAAAGGAATGAAACAAAGGGCGCCAAGTATTGAAGTAATAAGAATAGAGCATAGGTAACAAAAATACACTTTTTTGTGGCCACTTGAGAAAGTAGAAAAGTTTTGCATATTATTAAAGGTTAATAATTAAAAGGGAGGTAAAAGAGGAAGATGACTGACTGACTACGTCCTCGTAGTGGAGGAGTATGAAGAAAAAAAAGAAGGTA
>LT642291.1:0-25225 GCA_900128585.1 Stramenopiles sp. TOSAG23-3 | reverse complement strand
AAGAAGAAGAAGAAGAAAAGAGAGGTAATATGTGTACTACAATATTTTTTTGCCATAAACCACACATTCAAACTTTTATACTTTGTACTTTGTTTTTTGTTTTGCAACATGTTTATTTGCAGACAAAGTTCGTTGACATATATCCCCCCCCCCTCCTCTCCCCCTTTTCTGTGCGAGTCTCTTTCTTTCATTGTTTCATAATCTATAGTGTTTGCCTTTCAAAGGCGTATACCATCCTTGAACCTTCCAATCGGTCCGTTCGGCACTAAGCCGTCGTTCTCGCATACAAAAACAACTATATACACGTGTCTGTGAATCCTTTCCCTGGATCTTCGCCGCGTCCGACACTGCACGATGGATCGTTTCTTGGTTCGTAAGGAAGACCGGAAGCAACACCGGGTCAAGCAGACAAAGCTGAAAAAGTACAAGCAATCGTCCATTTTTTCGTGCAAGAAAGTGGTTCGGTTGGAGAGCATCAACGAACTGAAAATAGAGCTAGAGGAACTGTCGCTCGGTATTTTAATAGACCCATCCGCAGCGGACGATGAGAAGGGCCCAGACGACGACGATAACGACGACGCTACTACCGCCGCCAGAGGCGCGCCCAGCGACGAGGATGACCCCATCGAATCGCCGCCCTACGACGACGACCACCGCAGCGTCGCCATGAAAAGGGTGAGGGCAATTTTTGACGAGCTAAGCTCTGCGTTCATCGCGCTGGAAACGTTGGAAGCCACGAAAATAGGCAAAATTGTAAATAAATGGGCGAGCAAGAAGAGGAATGTACAGCACGAAGACGTTCGGCAGCAGGCCGCCGACCTGGTAAACAAGTGGAAACAAACGGTGCGGGAGAAGAAGCAGTTGAGAAAGCGCCGAAAGAAGGTGTTCGAGGCGCCCTCCTCGTCATCTGCCAGGCACCGTGGCACCGTCGTCTCATCGAGGGACCGCCGCGCCTTCAAAGACGGGAACATGTCGTCCTGCAATTTTCTAGGGTACAAATCACCCCCACGGGACAGAAAAAGACGACACAGTGAATTTGTTCCCCCAACTAACGTGTCTACAACTTCGAAGCCGACCCAAGAACAGTTGGCCCGTGCAAGGCACAACAGGGAGATCGCACTCCAACGCCTGACCGAGAAGAAACGAAGGCGGCGGTAGTAGTTTCTCATGTTGGGCCTTTTAGGGACCGCGAGAAAGCAAGGAACCAAGCGGCCAGCATTTTTGTAAAGCACGCATGTTAATATCTGAAACATAAGTTACCTTGCACGTTGTATCCTACACTTTTGATTTCTGTCTTGATTACAAACAGAAAGGTTAAGGGAAAGGATGACATTGGAAATTCATCAAGAGGTAGTCATTATAACTTTAGATTAATAATCTTATCATAACATAGAAAATAACAGAGCATATTCGACACACTAATATAGATCTATATTCAAACTATTATTCCCCGCTTGAAAAGTTCAGGGCCTCGATGAGCTGCCGCGGGGTGGTAATGGTCTCACTCACAAGGGGAAGGTTATCCCAGTCCAAACATTGGCCGTCTGGTCCGTCGCTTTGCAACGCTTCGTTGACCCACTTATTTCGAATGGTCGCGATAAATGTTTCCGCCCGCGGCTCCAAAAATGCTTCAAAATCAGCCTGCACCCCGCTCGGCGGGGACACCCCGATGGGCATATCGGCGGCCAAAAACAGGGCGTACAAGACCGCGTAGCCGGTCGCCGCACTCCCGCGCGTCAACGGGGCAAATGTGACCCATAAATAAAAATATGCCAGCATCAGATCGCCAGGGTAGCGCAGGCGCGAGGGGTTCCCTCCCTCCTCGCCCTTCGACACGCCCAGTTTCGCCATTTGCCCCCGCAGAAGTTCGTACACGTGCCGTAGCTCAGCGTCGTACTCCTTGTACCGCTCGGGAAGCCCGGGCATTCGCGTCGTAAACTCGACCCCTTCCGGAGGCTTGGACGTCATTGTCAGCCTGGTCCCTTCCAGGTACTTTCCCGGGTCACTGCGGACTTGCCGTGTACTTTCCCCTGTAGCCACCGTCGACAATCGGTAGCACGGGCTCACGACCCAAAAGTCACGTTTCATCACGCCGTACAGGTCAAGGCCAGTCTTCGACGCGTACACCTGCTCCCTCAGCCCATCGGTCAAGGGGCACTGCTGGTCCACGAGGCCTTTCAGCGCCTCGAATGCTTTTGGGAAATATGGGTAATACCGAGGTACACGCAACTGGCCCGTTAGCATCGGCGTCTGCAGCCCAAACCCTTCCGTGAACGCCTCTTTCGTCATGTAGTCAATCCAAAACACCGGGTCATTCGGCTCGCTGAACTGGCGCCACTTCACTGCAATGTCCATGAGGTCCCTCCACCCGAACTCGTGCGGCGCCCCGTGCGGCTTCGACGAGAATGCTCCCGGCACCACCGTCGGCGCGCCCAGGGCCCACTCCCTCCGCAGGGCCTGGGCCATTTCCAGGATCGCAAACCCGCACTGAAGGTGCTGACGACGATTCGACAGGAAGCCTGGTGATTTTAACTGCAGCAGCTTCCCCAATCGCTGTGCCACGGGCACCAGGGCCTGGAGCGCGCGGTCGCCACCCCCCTCGCCCTCGAACTTGCAACGAAAGACAACGTTGCGGGCAGAGAAACCGGGGGTGTCTGCGGGAATCCATGCGTCCGCAACGCTGGTGTACGTGTACGCCGTGCTCGATAGGAGATCTTTCGGCGGGGACCGTTTCGTCAACAGCTCTTTGAACAAAGGGTTCAGGGAATGGCCAAAGTGAAACTCACGAAATGGACGGTCGAGCAGCTTCGATTGGCACACGATGGCGACTTCCCGCTGGTACCACGCCCAAATGGAGGGCGAGCCGAACTTAGCGACTTTGTTCCCTTGCTTGTCGACTGTCCCGTCGGTCTCGAGCCCGTGGTCGTTGCCAACGCCCGGGGTCCCCTGAATGGATGGGTCACTCCGTACCGTCGCTGTGACCTGGTCGATGGTTTCCGGCAGTGTGTTTTCTATCAGCACGCCGTAGTGCTTGATGGCTTCCGTGAATTGCCCCAGGCCGTGAAGAAGTATGCCGGCCATCAGCCGGCACTCGACGTGGCGGGGCTGCACGATTAGTGCGTCCAAGAAATCGTTCAGCGCCAGGCGGTAGCGCCCTTCCCCATGGTGCATGAGCCCTCGAAGGTGCAGAACATGGACGTACATCGACCCCTCCCCCGACACTCTCCTGTGCGTCTGCATCGCGCTTTCGAATGCCCCGCGGGCCTCCGCGGTCATGCCATAGTCGCGGTAGGCCTGGCCCATGTTCACGTAGGCCTCTTTGAAGTTGCCGTCGAACTTGATTGCTTTTTTGTAGCTCTGAACGGCCTTCAAATTGTTCCCCAGCGCGTTCTCGCACAGCCCGATGTAGTTCCATAGGACTGCGAGCGAGTTGCCGTTCGTCGTGTGCCCGTGCGTTCCGCTCGATTTTGCCGCAGCCCGAAAGTCCACCAAGGCGCGCCGGTGGTTGCCATTTTTCTGGTAGATCGTCGCCCGTTGTTGAAACGAGTCAGAGTCGGTGCTTTTCGACAATTCGATTGCCTTGCCGAGGCAAATGGCTGCTTTGTCCACCTCCCCAGCCGCACCGAGAACTTGGCCCAGGCGTTTGTACCCATCCGCTTCGTTTGGTTTTATCTTCACGGCCTGGTTGAAGTCTCCGATGGCTTTGTTGAATTGCCCCTGCAAGGCGTACGCGCTGCCCCGCCCCAGGCGCGCCGCGTACACGTTGCTGGACACCGACAGAATGGCGTCGAATACCGCCACGGCCTCTGCGTACTTTCCAGTGTTTACGTGCAAGTAACCCAGAGCAATGCTTTGGTCTATTTGCTTTACCCCCGTCCCGTGGTTCACCTGGCCCGACGCGTTGGCCGCCAGCTCGGCCCGCGAGCCTGCCGGCGAGCCGCCGCCCTTCTTCAGTTTTATCGTGCTATCGTTCGACTGTTTGGGCGGTGCCGTTGCCGCGGGTTTCTTCGAAGGGGCCCGCGGCACATGGTCCGCTTTTGGTTTAGAATCCGGTCCCGCAGACTCCATCTCCTCCAACGCGGTTCGCATTTGTAGTACGACCATGGCATCAATTGGTGCGCTCCCATTTCCGCTTTCAACGGCCTTCAAACCTTCAAGAAGTTTCTTCTTTGCCTTTGACGTTTTTTTCATTCCAACGTACGCCTCCGCAATAATGCAGTAGGCCCGAAGGCACAATTTGTCCGCCTTCAGAACTTGGTCGCAAAGTTTAATGGACCGTCGGTACATAGACCGTTTCAGTTGAGCATAGGCCGCATTCGTCAAATGGGTCAGGTTCTCCGGCTCCGTCTCTGCCAATTTTAAGAACGCCTCAGCTGCAAGGCGCCACTCCGAGTTTAAGAAGTGCTCCATGCCCCTCCAACAGCCAGCCTCGTAAACCAATACCCCACCTTTTCCTAAGGAATGAACGGCTAATCTTTGCTAATGGTTCACTCGCCTGAAAAACTAAATGCTCCCTTTCGTCTTGCACAAACAAAAATCATGTCGGCTCTAATGATTTCGTTGCTTTGTAAGAAAGATAGATAGAAATGGATAAAAATTACAAAAAGATACGCCCTTCCTTTTTTTCTGGTCGTCGGTCGGTGCGGCGTGGATGATGATGATTCTTCCTCCCCGGCGGTTTTTTGGGTTGGAATTAGTATATATCAATATTATACTTATTTAATATTTTATCCTATCTATTCATATTTTTGTATTTTCATCCTCTGTTTTCTTCTCTCCTTCTTCATTCTCTTCTCTCCTCTCGCTCGCTCTTTTCTGTCTATCTTTTCCTATTACTCAACTTTCGGACGACAGGTGTAAATGTAAATAGACTTCAAGATGAAGTAAGTGAATGCCAATGCACTACCAAACAATGCAATCATGTAAAATATTTGGACAACGTTTTGGTTCATGATTGGTGTCCCCCAATCCCCGCTCACTTTTATCACACCGGATGCACTGCCAGACGACAGATCGAGAGACTTTAACCTCCCTGAATTTTTCAAAACAACATGAAAGTTACCGATTTCTAACTGCTTTTCTGGTGATATTTCAATGCCGTCGTTCCCGGTAGACTGGTAGTGCGGGGATTTTGTCAAGGTCGCATCGGTCACGCTGATTTTCAATAGCTTAGGGGTTACCCATTTCCCTTCGTAGTCGGACCCGGGGGCAAAGCAGTTCACAGACTTGCAATTGTAAGTCGTACCCTCAATTATGCTTGTCCAGTCCAGCAGGTCGTCTACCCCCCCTTTCGTCGATACCGATGGCATGTTCGTCTCCTTGTCAAAGAATACTTCAAGCACGTCCTTTGTTGTAAAACCTTTCTCGGGGGGATCTGCCGGGTCAGACGCAACCGCCTGGGTCATTTGGGGGGGCGCATGCGACCCCCAGCTGCCGGCGACAGACACCCACTGCGTTTCTGTGCCCTGAACTTGGGACCTGTCCGCCGACTCGATGGCGTTCGCAAGAAGTTTAAAATTCAGCGCCCCAATTCTGGTATCTTTGAACGCCACCCCAGAAATTGCTGAATCTATTTTTATGGTCAGTTGCCTGGGGCTGTTCCAGTACCCAGAATATGACAGACCAATAGGGGATGAAAATGCAATCAACGTGTCTACGAAATCGCTCGATTCCAACGTAAACGGCGGCACGTCAGTGCTTACTACGACCGATCCACTCGCTTGACCAGTCGCATTTAAAACGGACAGCGTGACGCTATCAAAATCGCACCACGGGCACTCTCCAAACGTCAGTGCAAAGCTTGTGGGCGTTTTGGAGACAACGACCCCACTGGGCGCGAACGGCACGAGCGCATTTACGATCATCTGAAGGGCAGTGCTGGAAGTACCATTTCCCCCGACAACGCCTGTGCCGAACGAGCAACCGTTCTTCTTGAACATTAGCTGCCACTGACCGCCCTCCATTATTGCTGACGACGTGAAGCCTAGGGACACCACAGCATCGGACGACTGTCGTCGAACGTCCGCGCTGAACTTAATTTTGACTTCGTCCCCATTGTTTAGCCCCGATTCACCACCGTTGTTGACGGCGACAACGGTGTGTATTTCAGGCAAGGCCCGGCCTGAATTACTACCCCAAGAGCCGTCCAGAACCGCCGCAGCTGTTGACGGGGACGACATGGAGTCTCGAGACAGCAGTTGAAACGTGTCACTTTTCACTTGAACCACAAGCGCTCCAACGGCGGTCTCTGATGATGGACTTTGCAAAGGGGGCGGAAAAGGGTTTGACGTGTGTGAAATGTTTGCCTCCACAAACACGTTTGGCAGTGGAGTCTGGAAATTTGGATCGTTCGGAACTTTGTATGTGATGTACGTTGATGTCACGGTCTCCACTTGCAACTCTAGAGGCACATTCGGGGATGACGGCAAAAGAACGGTAAAAGCCGTGCCGTTCGTCATGTCACTCGTCTGAGGCTCTGACGTGCAGATGCATCTTGATGGAGAGGGCGAGACTGCGCATTGGCAGCCCCGGCTAGACCCCTCTGAGGTGTTGTGCCAGTACAGCGACCCGGATAGGGGTATCAAAAACCAGGTCCCAGTGTATAGGAAGCCGTTGGTGACGTCCAACATCGTGATCTCTGCAACCGTGTGAGAAAGCCACTTTCCGGAATAGTTTTTGCCAATGCCAGCGGAGAACTGGAATAGTGCATCCACTTCTTCTTTTGTCGCAATAGACGGCGTCAGAACTTGTTGGTCGAACGATATGGTCAGTTTGTCGTTGTTCGAAATCCCCCCGGCAGTCCCACTTGCCACTAGCGACAATATGACCGGGGGTGTGGCGATGCCAAACGTACCACAAGATAACTTCGCCGAGCCCGTTGTTGCGATGCCTTCCAAGTCGGCCGGAAGCATGTTTCCGGACGTTTTAAGCGTAAGCGTCAAAATGTTGTATGTTGTCAGCATTCTGTCGGCGGCACTGCTGGCGTTAATCACAGTGATTACAAGGGATGTTAGGTTTCGCCATTCTGCGCTGTAGTTGGCCCCAATGGAGGCGCTGAACCCAAACAAGCTGTCAACTTTTGCTTTTGATGAGAGGTCTAATTGGTACGGTGGCGAAGAAAAGACGATCACTAAACGATCTCCGCTGTCTAAAGCTCCCGCCGAGCCCCCACTCTCGCCGCAAATGGAGACCAGCTTCACTGCGTCTGCCGACCCAGAGCTAGAAGCAGGGTGGGTTCCCCAGCTGCCTTTCAGTTTTAAAAATTGCCCACCAGCGTAAGAACTGGAATTGTCGAGGTGTCTTATCCGGTTTCCTGGCACCATGGAAACGTGCAGACAGCCCGTCGCCCCGAACGCACTTGCCTTTGTGCACGACCTGGTGGTTGCAGGGTCGGCATCGAGCCCAGAAGTATCGACAATAGTCAGCCGTGCGCACGTTGCGTTTATCCAAACGAGGTCAAACTGACTGCCAAGTATTGTCGTCGTTGCAGGGGTCGAACTCGCATGAAACGTGAACCACGAGAGTACCTCATGGCTGCCATCAGGAATGGGGTAGTTAGTCTCTGCATCGAAGCACAATATAATGCTGTCTCCATTATTTATCCCTGGCCCATTTCCAGTATTTTCGGCAGTAGCCGTAACGAGCAAAGGCGCGGAACGGTTTCCCCACGTGCCTTCGTTCAAGTATGCCGAGTCAATGCACGCAACTGCGCCGTTGCTTCCATCAACAGTAATGAGCCCCCCTTTCTCATTCACGGACACCTGCAGCCCTTTCGTGCTACCGCCACGGTTCACTTGAGTTTTGTAGAGGTCGACTACGTCGCGCCCGTTGTCGATTCCGCAGCATATTGTAATTGAGAGGACCGATGCAGTTTTCCAATAACCAGTCAGGTTTGTGCCAAGCAGAGATGAAAATGTAAGGAGCGTTTCAATATCGCTATGATATGCAACGCTAGGTTTGTTTGTCGGAACACTAAAGTGCAAATCAAGGACGTCATAATCCGAAATCCCAGGGCTGGGATTACTAGTGCTGTCGTACGCAATCGCTTTGACAATGGAGGGAGGGCCATCGTAGTTGCCAAACGTTCCTCTGCTTACGGTTTTCATTCGTCTGAATATGACACTATCGCCGACAGTGATCAGATTATGCGACAGCGTAATGTTTACTACTCGGGGATTAAGGCGAGAAACGACGGCAGAAACAAATCTTGGGCTCGAGTGCCGCGTGACCGTTTTGCTGAAAGAGTGAACGTTTGCCCCGTTGGTACCTTGCAGACGAACGGAGGAAGCGGACGGGGAAACAATGACCGTTTGGGTGTTGGTTTGGTTGCTGCTGTTCGTGCTGCTGTTTGACGCGTTGGCTGCCGGGGTCAGTACCTGTACCATCGTGGCAGACTGGTTGGTCTTTGTGTACGTTAAAATAACACTGATGGCATTTGCCAAATCTATTGATGAGTCTAGCACGACAGTTAGTGTAGACCCTGATATTGCCAACGAGCGTGGGGACTGCGCAGCGCTGTCCACCTCAATTTCAAACTTGGATGTCAGAGGCACCTCCGTTTCGTTTAAATTCCGATCGAACGTTGCGACTATACGATCCCCTTGCTTCTGAGTCCAGGCAAGACCCACCAGTGCTGGACTTGGGGTGACTTGCGCACTGACCGAAACCGTGGTCGTGCTGTTCTGCAGAGTTATGACATGGTTGGCAAACGTTACTACTGGAGGATTGTCATTGTTGGTATGAGAGTAGCTGACTCGCACGACGGCCGCCATATCTACTACCTGGTCCGCCGCACTCATAGTCAACGCAACCTTTCCCTGCTGGAGCTGTATGGATTCCACAGCTTTATCTACCCCATTTACAGAAATCGAGTACCCATCCTTTGTAACCCCGTTATATTTATCTAAGCTATGCTGAAACCCAAGAATTACAACTCTCCCATGTGCGCCTGCTACTGAAGCGACGTCTAGCGTCGATGTGGTGCAACACGTCGTCCCTCGTCTGTTAGTCCCCAGCAAGGGAGCGGGAAAACTCTCCAATGGCACATTGGTAAGCTTTGACTTCAAATTCTGATTGGAATTCGTTGTGTTTTTCGTGTACAGCACCCAAAATGTATCTCCAAAGTCCAACGGTGTTTCCAGCGTTAGCTCAATTTTGTCTATCACCACTTCCGCTTTCGTTAGTTTTACCTTATCTGTCATGTTGCCGTTCACGTACACACTAAAGTCATGGGCGGATAGCGACGAGGCGACCGCGACTTCCAAGTTAAATAATATTCGCGCTACGCCAGCATTGGTACTTTCAACGGAGACAGACTTGACTTCAGGGGTGCCAATAGTATTGTACACCATTTGTGGCGCGAATGATGCAGCTTGGCCGCCGACGGCGTTTGTGATATACGCTGCACTGCTGGAGCTTTGCGTAAAACTGACCCTCGTGGCATTTGAAGCACTTTTAACAGGAGTCTGTAGGCAAACCAAGACTACCCCACTCTGGGAATTGATAAAATGGCCAACAACGTTGTTGTTGGCCCCGTCCACCGTGACAGCAAAGCCGCTGTCAGGCATGGTGGAGCTTGTAATCCAACTGTCAAAGACCAGACTGATGTTTTTTGGCGCAGCGGTCTCTATTGTGGCGTACAAAAGTTTTGTAATGAGCTCGTTTACTGTGTTTGCCCACCTGAAGGAATCCAATGGTTTCGCGTACGTATTGAACAGATGATGCGTCGTATCTACTGGCCGTTTGTATTCTACAGTAACATTGTAGCCCGACCGCAATGGCGTCGTCCCGTCAATGTCGAGTCTAATGGTTCGCGTAGAGTCGACCGTCACTTTCGTAACCGTGTGGGACGCTGGGCTTTGCAACGTTGCACTTCCGTGTTTTACACTGGAAACGGACCAATCGCCATTTCGCGTTGTCCCCGAGGTGATGGGAGTAGAGAACTCGATGAACACCTTATCTTCGCTATTGATGTTGGCTTTGGTCGGTTCAGGTACTGGTGCACGGATGGCGTTGCTGCCGGAGAAGTCCGTGAAAGACGCCACGTAGTTAACCCCCCCTGCAACGCCCTCGATCGCTGTTACATTATGGGTGTACGACACTTTGAACGTCTCCCTATATGCAAACTCTGTTGGCATTTTCAATATTACTTTGTATGCCTGCAGGGTCATACTGGTAGGCGATTCCTCACGGTTTGCATTTATTACGTTCACGACAAACTGGGACGGGTCTACCGCGTTCAAGTTTGCTATTGGGTCGTTAAACTCTAGTGTCACGGAGTCTCGTAGCGCAGTATCGTCATGCACGTATGCAGACGCGGGTGCAATCGAGGACGGCGAAACGTTGTTCCAGGCGTAGGTCTCAAATTGAAACAGAGACCCATGCAAGCTGTTGTATGAGGCCTGGTGCTGCCCAGGCCACCAAAATAAATGAAACGAAAGAAATGGTCGATAGAAACCGTAAATAATAGAAACGGGGGTTAACAAACAAGCATCGGTAGAGAAAAAGAAAATCGTTTTCATCTACCCATCACATTCCATTTCATAATATTTTTATGTTTCAGTGTCATTTGATTTTTGTTAAAGTATATATTTTTTGATGATGAGTGAGAGAAAAGGTAGAGAGAAGAGGAGATATGATAAAAAAAAAAGAAAAAAAAAAATAATAATAAAAAAATATTATAGAAGTAGTATTAAGAAGAAAGAAGAAGAAGAGAGATCATCATTTTCATCGAAAGAAAGAAAGAGTCGAAAGGTCGAAAGAAAGAAAGAAGAAGGATGGACGGACGATGGATGACCAAATAAGCAAATATTAAGGATATATATGTATAATGATTATATATGCTATGTTACAATTGATCTTATAGTTATTCCTATAAACACAAAACACATATCCTTAATGTTAGGTGACTTATCTTGTCTCTCTCCTCTATACTCTATAGCCCTAAAATACTTAAAAGAAGAAGAGAAGAAGAAGAAGAGATGTTTTTTGTTGATGATAATTATATCATTATATCGTACCAAAGTTATAGCTATTATTGAATCTCGAGAAGAAAGGAAAAAGATTGTAAAACTACTTAATCTTTCTTTTGTCGTGGTAGTAGTAAATTTTCTGATTCCAATCCCGCAGCATCAAGAAGAGAGGATTTTACTCACTCCCATATGGATGATAAAGGAAGAGAAAAAGAAGAGATAGAGATGACGACGACGTGTGCTCATCGCACCACCAAAAATAGTTCGATCTTTTCGAGGAGGATAAATATACTACGTTTACGCCGTTAGACCCGCAAGCCCTGCCTTGATCATGGTCCTCACCTCTTCTACGAGCTCCCGTAGTGCATCCTTTCGGTTAACGACACCCAGCAGCGCGTATGGGTCGATAGCGGCGACCTCGACTACGTTGTCCGCGGTCATAGCAACGCAGACGTTGCACGGAACAAGCAGCGCAGTGCTTCGCTCCGTCATCATGGCCTTCAAAGCATGAGGGGGGGAGCAAAAGCCAATCACCAGCATCTGTGGAAGATCAAACTTGCCCGGGAACTTTTTGCCAAAAATACCAGCCATGTCCAAGTTGGTGGTTCCAGGTGGTAAACCAAAACCTGCAGCCGAGAAAGATTTCTTAACTTTCTCCACCGCCTCTTCAAACGATACCCCGGGGACTCGCACAGACAGTCCATAACTTCCATCGAACAACGTTGATTTCTCCGCCATGGTATTATTGTATCTTCAAAAATAAAACAATCGGTTAATAAAACTAGTAATAAGCTTAACACTTGTAAAAACAAATGGAATAAATAATTCCGTTAAACCTTTTCATTACAATTTATATACTCAATATACGAAAGAAGATAATACAAACAAAAAAGACATACAAGACATACTATAATTTGTTTTCAATTTTCAAACCAGGAGAAAAAAAAGAAGAAAAAATCTGGTGGTGGTGGTGGTGGAGGAAGAAGGAAGAAGAAGAAAAGAAGGAAGAAGAAGAAAAGAAGGAAGAAGAAGAAGAAAAGAAGGAAGAAGAAGAAAAGAAGGAAGAAGAAGAAAAAAAGAAGGAAGAAGAAGAAGAAGAAGAAGAAAGAAGAAGAAGAAGAAGAAAAAAAGAAGGAAGAAGAAGAAAAGAAGGAAGAAGAAGAAAAGAAGGAAGAAGAAGAAAAGAAGGAAGAAGAAGAAAAGAAGGAAGAAGAAGAAAAAAAGAAGGAAGAAAAAGAAAAGAAGATGAGAATCTCTTCTGCTGCTGACTGCTTGCTGCTGACTTGATATTTCTTATTTTTTTTTTTAAAAACTTTTTTTTTTTTTTTTTTTTTTTTTTCTTCATCATCAAAAATCAAAAACAATTTTAAAAAATGAAGAAGTTATTAGTCGTTTGGTTTATATATATATAGACACAGCATTATTTAAATACAGGACAAAAGTTTTTATTTTTACTTCTTACTATACGTATTTATATAGAGAATAGTTCTTACAAGTACACGAAAAAGTTGAATTAAATTTGTTTAGAATATTATGCTAACTATACGTATTTACATAGGTGATGTTTGTTACAAGTATACGGGTTGAAAGAATAGAAAACCAATATATATTTGTATATATTGTACTTGTAATATATATTACCTATATCATATGTATAGTAATAAATATAACTAAAAATGGAACAAATCGTTTCATTTTTCGTCCCCCCCCCCTTTTTTTCTTCTTCTTTTCGTAATAAAGTCGTCTCGTATGAAAAGAAAATTTCATGAATATAAATGTATGTATGAATGAACGAGAAGAAAAAAATGCATGCTTTACAAGGAACATCAGATCCATTGTTTTCCCTTTCGGCTTGATCTTGTTTTGGGTGGGGAAGAAAGTGTTGGTGGTTTGATTTCAGGTACATGATGATCATAGAACCGACGCACATGTTTTGGATGGGTCGTTGTCGTGGTAATTTGTCACTGGCTTGCATTGCGATGGTGTTCGTCCTTTGCTCCTTTGAAATTGCATATGGGACTGAATGGAAAGAGCATGCTTTGACAGAGACATTTAATGGGCCCGTGAAAGCAGTTTCGGTTGATATGGACAACGATGGCGATTATGACGTCCTTGCCCTTAGCTTTACCGATCAAAGCATCGTTTGGTTTGAGAATGAAAATGGACGGGGTCAATATAGCAATCGAAAATTACTCGCAGTTAGTGAGCAGGGGTTTTACGACGTAATCCATTTGGATGTTGACGACGATGGCCTCAGAGACATCCTCTACACAAACACTATTGGCGACATACGGGCCAGAAGAAACACCGGAAATGGCACGTTTGGTGCCCAGTACGATGTGTACCTTTCTGTCTGGTCACCTTTGCTTATAAGTTTTGCCGATGATGCTGCGTAAAATGTCCCCTGTTTTCCAGCACAAAGGGGCTGGCAAATGCAAGTTCGTTGGAGAACTGTATATGCTCAGATGGGTACTATCGTTCTATTAGCATTGGAACGGGGGGAGGGGTTCAGGTTCAGTGCGCGCAGTGCCCCCTGAACTCGTTCTTAGTAAACTCGCTTGGGCCAACTGAGGCGGCGGCTTGCATTTGCAGAGGGAACTATTACACACACTTTACCAATGATACACGCGTTCAGTGTGTTGCATGCCCATTGTTTTCATCGACCAACTCCAGCACCAACGTGTCGAGCATCGACGGATGCCAATGTTCTGCTTCATACTACAGGAGCGTAGCCGATGGTGAAGATCGTACAGCCCAAGTGCAGTGTGTCCAATGCCCCCAGAACGCACTGCTACAAAACGCGGCAGGCCCTCGCGAGCAAGACTCCTGCGCTTGCCAGGCCAACTTTTACAATAGCAACGATTATTCGTTGAACGAACTGATGGTCTGTACAGAATGTCCAGCATTTTCCACCACAAAATTAATGGTAAACGCCACAAGTATCGACCACTGTGTGTGTGGTTCTGCTCGCATACGGCAGGTTACAACAATTAATAATATCAGCGCAACGTCATGTGTGATGTGCCCACCCGGAAAACAAACAAACACAGCACTCCAAAAGTGTGAACAGTGTGAACCAGGAACATATAATGAAAACGAGGGCCAATCGAGCTGTCTTCAGTGCAACACCGACACTTACAACGAAGACACTGGGAGCACTACACCAGCTCAGTGTAGAAAATGTCGCACCGATTATGCGTTGAATACAAATACAAACAGCAAGAAAGGGCGCCGATCCCGAGAAGAGTGTGTGTGTGACAAGGGCTTCTTTCAAAACAAAACCAATGCATCTGGGGTAGTGCCAGACCCGGATTTGTGTATAGACTGCCCGAGTGGAGCAAGTTGCGATGAAAATGATTTGAATGTAGAGACGCTGGTGACAAAACCGTCATATTGGCGGAAGAATAAGCACGAGGCAATTTTTTACCTTTGTGAAAATGCCAAGTTTTGCACCGGCGGCTCAATTTCAAACGGAAGTGCAAACAACCAATGTAAAGATGGGCACGACGGGCCACTGTGCGAATTGTGCAAACCGAACTATGCAATCCAAGGGGGCGTCTGCAAGACGTGCCCAAACAGCAATGGCGCCCCCTTCCGCGTGTTGGCGTTCTTTGCTGTCTGTGTCATGTTCTTTGCATACAACGCCTTGCGATTGTCTCCAAAATGTGCCGAAATGAAAGATACCCTTGCCGAGGTTGTGCCCGACACTGTAGCAGAGGATATGCAAGCGAAGGGACAGGAATCCGCGCTGGGGAAAACGGGGTTAGGCAGTAATGTTTCATCGAAAAATTACTCCAAACCGTTCAAAGCCCATTTTCTGAAGTCTACACGGAGCAAGTTTCGCATCCTTGTCGGCTATTTGCAAATTACATCTGCCTTTAACTTAACGTTTGATGTAAAATGGCCAGACGCATTTCAAAATGTAATCGACACGTTCAAAGTTTTTAATGTAGACGTTTCAAGCCTGTTCATTCCAATATCACCGTGCGCATTTACAACTTCGTTTATAAATCAATTTTATGCCCACATGCTTGCCCTTCCAATAATGTTTGGCTTGATCATAGCCGCAGGGGCTCTGTCTAAACGCGTGTGTTGGAAAAAAGGCAACCCCAAAGAGGTGTTTGGTCAGGGTGTTAGTCTTTGCGTATTTTGGGTGTTTTTGCTCTACCCTGGGATTGGTACAAAAATATTTCGAATGTTCAAATGTATGGAGATAGGAGAAACGCTCTACTTGGTTGCAGATTTCAGCGCCGAGTGTTACCAGGGGGAACACCTCGTTGCTGCTATGGTGGCCGTCATGTGCATTTTTGTGTACGTCATCGGCATTCCATTCCTTACAGTAATTGTCTTGTACAGGCGTCGCAAGACGTTACACGCGCCACGAACACAAATGACGTTTGGGATGTTGTACAACAGTTACAAACCTCAATTCTGGTATTTTGAAACGGTAGAAATGTTGCGAAAAATGATCTTAGCTGGGGGATTGGTCATCATAAGACCGGGGACATCATCGCAGATACTTTTGGGCCTTCTGGTTGCACTGTTGTTTGCTTCTGTTGTCACGGATGTGAAGCCGTACACAGACAGAACGGACAACATTTTACAACGATGTTGTTCCGTTCAAGTTGTCTTGAACCTGCTGATCGGCTTGGTTTTGAAGTTGGACGACCCGGCAACCGGTGAGTACGAGACCGGTGCGGTAGGAACACTGCTGGTAGTCATGAATGTTGGGATACTTGTGTCTGCATTCACAGCGACGATGTATAGCGCGCGAGTCATTTACCAGGCAGGCTGGTCCGTTACAAAAAGAAAGGAACAAATGTCTTCGAAACCGGAGAGCACCAAAGTTGTCCCAGTAGTGGAAGAAAAGGGCTCATTACCATCAGCAACCGAGCAAAACATTCAGACTCTAAGAGAGCTGCGAGAACAGTTCGGCGCCAGTAGTGAAGAGTACAAAAGGGCCGTCGCCTCGATACAATCTAAAAACTAAAACCGCAATGCTGTTAAGAAATTACTAGCAATATGATACGTAGTAGCCAGTGTTAACCAGAAAGGGGAGAGGGTTTGCGACAAGAGGAGATTATTGTTCTTGAACCTGAAATCCCCTTTTTTCTTTTTAAATACATTTTTAAACACCTTACGTAAATAACACAACTCCCATTATTTTAAGAATTCTTATATAAAAATTAATTTTATATATATTTTGGTTCTTAATAAAAATTATTTTGTACAAAATGCTTGTTTCCACGCCCCGGTCTCCCTTCGCAGCCAAACTGGGTATCATTGGAACCCTTTCTCGTTTTTGGAAGTCATCTTATTGTACACCTCGTCCAGTTCGGCCCTTAGTTTATCGTTGTCCTCGCTCAAGAGTTTCCGTTGCTCCTGGATGGTGCCCAGCAGCTGCTTCGTCTGCCCGAGTTGCGTCTGCATCTTTCGAAAGCTATCCCCGAGGCTATGCACTTGGGCCTTGTATTTGCCTTGGTTAATCTTTTCTGTTGAAATTTGCGACCGGTAGTTTTCCCCGGTTTGTATGATTTCATGCTGCAGATGCTGGACCTTTGCGCTCTGCTGCTCCAGTTCGCGGCGCAGCTGGTCGCGCTCTGCCTCCAACGACTCGTTGTTCTGGGCGAGCCCTTGCTCCTTTAGCCTGGAATCGTGCAATTGCTTGCTGGTCAAGTGAGCCTTTTCGCCCATCTCCTGCTGAAACTCGTGCAGCTGGGTGTGCAGGTCCCGGTTGTCGACTTGAAGCTTTCTTGACAACTGGTTAGCTTGCTCTAACTGTTCCATGGTCCGCCGGAGTTGGGACTCCAGGCCGTCCCGGGACGCCATGGCCGCTTGGTGCTCGACCTTCACCACCTTGAGCTCCGCGGAGGCGGTGTCCTCCATGCTCTCCAGTTTCATGGCCATGCCGTGGCGGCTCATTTCCAGTTTCGAAATTTCGTCGTTCAACATGATGTTTTCGCTCCGCTGCTCTTCCGCCAGCGCTTCCGCATGGTACTTGGCGTCGCAGGCCAAGTTGTAGTCCTCCTTCATCTTTTGCATCATGTCGTTCATCGTCATGACATTCTGCTGCATGCTGGCGTGCTGGTCCTCGTGCGGTTTGAGCATGTGCGTCATCTGGTACTGGACCGTTCGCTTCAGCGAGTCCACGTCGTCCCGCATGATCTTCAAGTCGTTGTTCTCCTCGGAAACGCGGCCAATCGTTAGGCGGTAGGTGTGCTGGACCTTTTCCAAGGTTTGCAAGTGCTGCTCCGAGCGGACGTGGAGCTCGCGTTGCAAGGCGTTGGCCTGCTGCTTCAGCCGGTCCTGCTCTTGCTGGTACGCCGCAATCCTGGCGCCCGTGTTCTTATCGGTATTGTTCGCCTTGTTCAGGGCCTCCATGATGCGCTTCTCGTACGCGTTCCGCTCGTCCTGGAACATCTTGATCTGCTTGGAATGCTCAGCCTGGACTTTTGCCAAAATTTCGTGGAGGCCTTTGTAGTCGTTCTGAAGCTTCACGTACTTCTCGTCCCGCTCCCCCAACTGCTCCCGTTGCTCTTGCCGCATTGTTGCCGCCTGCTTGGCGTATTCCTGGTGCCGGGACCGTGCCTCCGAGGCAAGGTCGTTGAGCTGGTCGTGGTTTTCTTCCACCTTCTGCTGAAACGCCGCCTGTTCCCTTGCGCGCTGCTCGTTCACCGTCCGGTGGGCGTCCCGGGCGTCCCGAAGGTCGGCGCGGAGATCCCCGTTCGCTTGTTGGGCCTCCTCGGCTTGCCGGGTCGCTTCGGAGAGTTTCTCCCGCAGGTCCCGCACCGCGTCTTGTTGCCTTGCTTCGGTGGCCTGGGCCTCCTCGCACTTGGCGGCCAGCTCCTCCATGCGGCGGAGGTTCCGGTCCAAGCTGTTTCGCAGACCAGTCTGCGTCTCGCGCCCCTTGACTAGCATTCCCTCGAACTCTGCGCATTGGCGCTGGGAGGACAACAGGGCTGCCTCCGCAGCCTTCGTCCGCAACTCCTTCTCCTTCGCGCCGTCCACAAGGGCTTGCATGGCATTTTCCTGGGACTCGCATTTCTTCCTCCAGTGGTCCTCGCTGGTAGCCAACGCGGAGAGTTTGGAGGAGAGGGTCGCCAGGTTGGTGCTTAGGTCAGAGCGCACTTGCGCGAGCTCCCTCCGGGTGTGCTCGTAGTTCTCCGCGTTCTGGTTCCTCTCCTGGACAACCACCTGGAGCTGGTCCACCAGCTCCATCCGCTCCTCATTGCCCTTCTCGAAGGCCCGCTGCGCCTTTCGCTTTGCGACGTTGGAGATCTCCACATCACGCCGGCAGCGCTCGACGTCACGTTTCATTTTTTGCATTTCGACTTCGTTGTTGGAGCGGTTTTGCTTCACCGACGTTATTTCCTGCTTTAATGCGGAGGCCTCCTCCCGGGCCTGCTCCATGGACCGCAGGGCCTTGCGCAACGAGGTTTGCTTGGCCTGCGCGTCCCGCTGTTGACGGAGCGCTTGGGTCTCGGCCTGCTGCATCTTCTCTAAAAGTGTGTTGTTGAAATCCGTCTGTTGGGACAACTGATCTGCCAACCGTTTCAGCTCGCCTCGAGACAGCTCCCCGTCCCCATCCTGGTCGTAGGCCGCAAGTACCTCGTTTGCACTGATCGACCCATCGCGGTTGGTGTCCAGGGACGCCAGCCCCCCGGGGTCTTGAAAGGCCGCGGCGACGTCTTGTGGCAAGGGTGCCGGCGGAGGGCCACCCCGTTGCTTTTGTTGTTGTTGTTCGGCCGAAGTAGACCACCTCCGCAGGCTCTCCGGAAGCGGTGTAGCCAGCGCATTCGATCCCGGCATCGAAGCCATCGTCCGAAACGAGCTCATTGTTCGTAATCCTTTTACTCTTTATACTGCACCGAAACGAAATAAGTAAGAAACAAGACAAAAACAAACAGTGCACACGATAAACAAAGTTACAAAAGATAATTAATACGATTAATACGTTCTTTTCTTTTCAACCCCTTTCCTTTCTTTCTTGTCATTTATATATTCCCCAGCTGAATGAATGGCTTTTCTTTTAGAGTAGCTCACTCATACTATACTAACTACTACATTTAATATAATAAATAAAACTAAAAAACTAAAACTAAAAAAGAAGAGAAAGAAGAGTAAAAGATTATTTCTACTAATATTTTATCCCTTCTATATATAGGCTAATAGCATAAAAAATCATCTTTAATACCAACTTGTACTTGTGATCCTGCTGTGGGAAGAAGAAGAAGGAAAGAAAGAAAGAAAGAAAGAAAGAAAGAAGAAGACAAGGAGAAACAAGATGGAAAGAAAAAAGATCAGTTAAGTTAAGTTTATTATAATAACCAAAAACCCTATCATTACAACTATATCTTCAACCCCATCCTTATCCCTAACCCTTTTTAAGATGATGACAATTGGATTGGATTGGATTGGATTGGTGGCGGAGGAGAGAAAGAGACGAACGTAATACGGAAACAACGGATGGACGGACGGAGAAATAATATTATTAATAATATTCCTTTTCATCACTTCAATCAATATCTATCTAATACAAGTGGTTGTGTTTTTACTCAAGAATGCACAATATTGTGCGTATTTTTTATTTATACAGACATAACGCTCGGTTGAATTCCAAACCAAACCCATTCTTAAACCGCGCTCTTGTTTGGTAATTCTTCTTTCGTTTTGCATGGCGACCTCCTCGTCCTCCATTCCCCTACGGCGCGCCTTGCAAGGCTTGGCGCGGCGGTCGTTGGGTGCACGGCGCGCCCCGGCATTTCGCGCGTTCGTTTCCCACAAATTTTCCACCGCAACGGGGGCGGTGGTCGAAGCCGAAACGTCGGACGCGCCGGCGACGCGCTTTGAGGACCCGGAAGACTTTATTGCGCAGTGGGAGAAGATCAGCCCCTTCAACCGTTCGAAGCGTATCGGCGCGCTGTCGTCGTTGGACGGTTCGGACGGCACGGCCAGCCCGAGGGTGCAGCACGCGGTTCGCGTGGAGGAGAAGTGGCGCCGCGATGGGATCGTGACCAGCCGGGGATCGCGAAAGTCGGCGGTTGCGTCGGCGACGCTGCGAGAAGGGGAAGGGAAAGTACTGGTGAACGGCACGTACGTGAACGAGTACTTCCCACGGCGGTCCTGGGTGGAGAACGTCCTGTCCCCGTTCGTGGTGACCGACACGGTGGGAAAGTTCGACGTGGACGTTCGAGTCCATGGCGGGGGGCAGACGGGGCAGGCCCAGGCGACGAGAATGGCAATTTCTCGATGCCTTCAGTTCATCGAACCGAGCCACCGAGAGGTGCTAAAGATGGAAGGGTTCCTCCGAAGGGACGCACGGAAAGTAGAGCGCAAGAAGCCGGGCCAGGCCAAGGCGCGGAAGCGTTATCAATGGGTGAAACGGTAGAAGACGGTCTCGCTTGTAATAATGAGAATATTTCATACTAAAAAAAATCTGATCAACATTATTTGTGCTACTAAGACTTAACACAATTCCTTTTCCAATCTTTCGCAAGATTAAGATTATCGTATTCACGCTGCTTCTCTTTGCAGCGCAAACCTTACGGGCGCCCTTCTTACTCGACGGTGACGCTCTTGGCCAAGTTCCTGGGCTGGTCGATGGAGCAGCCGCGGAGGTCGGCGATGTAGTAGCTCAGAAGCTGAAGGGGGATGACGGTGACGAGGGGCTGCATGCACTCCGGGACCTTTGGGGTGTAAATGACGTGCTCGCACTCTGCGTCGAGCTCGTGGTTGCCCTCCTCCGTGATGGCGATGACGCTCCCTTGCCGGGCAAGGACCTCCTTGATGTTGGCCTTGGTCTTCTCGTAGGTCGGGTCGCTGCTGGGGGCGATCATGACGACGGGCATGAACCGGTCGATAAGGGCGAGGGGGCCGTGCTTCATCTCCGCGGCGGGGTACCCCTCGGCGTGGATGTACGAGATCTCCTTCAGCTTGAGGGCGCCCTCGAGGGCGACGGGAAAGTTGAACCCGCGGCCAAGGTAGAGGAAGTTGCTCGCGTACCGAAAGGTCTTGGAAATGGTCTGGATGACGGCCGTCTGCTCGAGGACGGTCGCGATGGCGCTGGGGATCGCCTGGAGGTGGGTCAGGTAGTCGTTGATGACCTGGTCCTCGAGGGTCTTCTTCTCCTTGGCGATCATGAGCGCCATCATGGTGAGGACGCAGATCTGGCCGCTGAATGCCTTGGTGGACGCGACCCCGATCTCTGGGCCGACGTGGAGGTAGACCCCGGCGTCGGTCTCCCGGGCGATCGTGCTCCCGACGGAGTTGACGAGGCCGAGGGTGAGGCACCCCTGGCGCTTCGCCTCCCGGACGGCGGCGAGGGTGTCGGCGGTCTCCCCGCTCTGGGAGATGACGATGACGACGTCGTCCTTGAAGAGGATCGGCTCGCGGTACCGGAACTCGCTCGCGTACTCGACCTCGACGGGGACCCGGCAGAGGGTCTCCAAGAGGTACTCCCCGACGAGGGCGCTGTGCCAGGAGGTCCCGCAGGCGCAGATGACGAAGCGCCGGGCGGCGACGATCTTGTCCATGACGTGGACGAGGCCGCCGAGGCGGATGAAGTTGTTCGAGGCGTCGACGCGGCCCCGCATGCAGTTCTCAAGGACGCGGGGCTGCTCCATGACCTCCTTGAGCATAAAATGCTTGTACCCCTGCTTCTCGATCGCGGCGATGCTCATCTGAAGCTCGTGCTCCGGGAGCTGCTTGCTCTTGTGCTTGAGCTCGTCGGTGTCCCCCTGGGCCTTGGCAAGGTTCATGAGGGCCTGGAACATGGAGGCGTTGTACGACTCCCGGGTGGTGTGCAAGGACCCGATCGTGTACCCGTCCCGGGTCAAGGTGCAGATGTCCCCCTCCTCGAGGTAGACGACGGTGTTCGTGTACTCGATGATCGCGGCGGCGTCGCTGGAGAGGAACCACTCGTCGTTCTCCTTCCCGACCCCAAGGATCATTGGCGACCCGTGCCGCGCCCCGATCAACTTGTCCGGGTTCTCCGAGTCGATGAAGACGACGCCAAAGGTCCCGGTGACCTGGCAGAGGGCCAGGCCGATGGCCTCCTCGAGGGTCAGCGAGGAATGGGCGCTCTTTCGAACGTCCTCGACGAGGTGGACGAGGACCTCCGTGTCCGTGTCGCTGACAAACGTATACCCTTTCTGCTGCAACCGCTTCTTGATCGTCTCGTAGTTCTCGATGATCCCGTTGTGGACGCAGCTGAGGGTCCCGCTCGCGTTCGTGTGGGGGTGGGAGTTCCTGTCGCTGGGCTCCCCGTGGGTCGCCCACCGGGTGTGGGCGATCCCGATCGTGCTGGTCAGCTGAGCCTCGGCGCTCTTCGCGGCGGCCGCGAGGTTCTTGACCTTGCCTATCTTCTTGCATACCTGGAGCGTGTTCCCTGGGCCAAGGACCCCGACCCCGGCGCTGTCATACCCCCGGTACTCGAGGCGCTTCAGGCCCTTGATAAGGACGTCGACGGCCTGGCGCTTCCCCAGGTAGGCGACGATGCCGCACCCCCCCCGGAGGCGAAGGACGAGGTGGAGGGTGGCCTCCTTCTGAATGTTGTAGTCGGAGAGCGTTCGGCCGTCCTCCAACTGTTTCCCCGCAAAAATCAACCGTTGTTGGTCGGGGGGGATCCCTTCCTTGTCCTGAATCTTTTGCTTGACGTTCTCAATGGTGTCCGAGGGCTCGACGTCCAAGGTAATCGTCTTCCCCGTCAACGTTTTCACAAATATCTGCATGGTTTGAAAGAAGAAAGAAAAAGTAAAAAGCAAAAAAATGTTTATTGCTTCAAACTGAATAAGTACCGACAATTGCACACAAGCTCACATTTTCTTCCACAATCCTTTACTCCTTTCATCGCCATCCATCTTACTTTCATACTTGTGCTTATACCTTAACATCATTTTCTTAAAATTCTATTTAAAAAAAAAAAAAAAAAAAAAGTTTTTTTTTTTTGGTTTAAAAAAAAAAAATAGAAAAAAAGGAATTTTAGTTTTAGGGTTTCGTAATCAAAACTATAACCATTAACATAACAATAACATAATATTATTGTATGATTAATATTATATTTCCTTAAACAATATATTGAGGAACATATTTCTGGTCTCGGAGTGAAGTTAGTGTTAGAAGGATAGGGTTATGATAAAGTGGTGCTGTGTGCGTGTAGGGGTGGTATGGTGGTATGTGGGTTCTATTTGGTGGAGGAGGAAGAGGAAAGGGGATGATATGGTTGGGGGTAGTCAAAATGCAAACACCAGTGGATCGAACGACTCATTAAAAACAATCGTTGCAGACATTGCTTTGGAGTTGCAAGCATACCAAAGATTATTGAAAGTAAACCTTCTTGTTGACTTGCAGCCCCTCAAGTTTTGGCAACACCAAGCAGACCTTGGCAATTTTAACTTTTTGAGCAAAATTGGGCTAAGGATATGTGGAGGCATTCTTGCTTCAGGCCAGAGTGAAAGATTGCATCAGATCATGAAGAATGGCTATGGAATAAAACGGCATTCTCTTAGTTTTGACACCAATAAGCTTTTGACTCATGTCAAAGTGGGGCTAGGTAATGAACAAGGTTTGAGGTTTGACACATGTCAAAGTGGGGCTAGGTAATGAACAAGATGTCAAAGATCATGGTGAATATGACATACCTCCAATCCTGTCTTTTTATGTCTTTCAAAGCAATATTGAGGAATGGGAAAAAGAATTATCAAATGAAAGGTGCAATAGCTTACATTTTATCAAACAAAATAAAGCAGGCAAGGCACGGCTTTGCCGTAAGTATAAAGGGAAAATATTCTTTATGGATGAAGTAAGGTATGTATGTTCGGACATTGCCTTCTTTGAAATTGGCAAACCTACGGATGATAAGGAAGCCATTAAAGGCATATATGAAGATGCAGAAAAAGAACTTAAAAAGGAATTAAGGGGTTACATTGTGCAGAATTCTGGCGGATGGAAAGGTCTAGGAAAGAAAAAAACGGAAGTGGTGTGGGGAATGACACTAGACGACCTTGGGACAAAAATTGAAGAAAAATTAATGCAAAAAATCGAAGAATTTGCTTGCTGATCTTGTACCGTTACGGTTCAACGAGTCCATAAGATACCGTTGCCCCGTACCTGTACTCCATTTGCACCGGGTCTTGGAACGCAGTTTGGCTTATAAAGTCTCTCTGCTCACTTCTCTCCAGATTGGTACCTCGTTCTAGAGTTCTGATATACCCTCGTAGGTTTGGCCATTCGTTTCGCGCGCTGTAGTATACTTCCATTCTCTCGAGTTCCCCTTGTGTGTGTCTGTTTCCCAACATGTCCGCCATAAGTACCATTTCTCTCCTGGTGCTGCCGTATAGTTGGGTTACGTCACGTAGGAACATTTTCAGCTCTGCCATAGCTCGTACGATTCCAAAATGTACCCTGTTATTTTGCCTGGATCCCGGGCAAGACCCTGCCCCTGCTAGAGCTGCAAGGGGGGGTGCAATTCCTCCCAGGGGTTTTAATTTGAAAAGAGTAAGACAAAGGGACAACCAGAAGAAGTGGCAAAAAGAAATGGAAAAAAGGGAAGCAAGTAGGTTAGAGAAAGCCAGAGCACTTGCACAGAAGTACAATTATCCTATAGAGGACAAGACGCCCACCACGCGTTCTTGAGTATACTAGTCCATTGTCAAATGGGAAACTAGTATACTAGTCCATTGTCAAATGGGAAACCCCTTGCATCTTCCAGTGCTGCATTCAGCAATGCGTTGAAGTGGTGAGTGGTAGACGAAAGAGCAATGTTGTACATCTACTACTTCTTCCGCTGAACTATCTGTTGTAAATGACAATGATTCCTTCAAGATTTCGTCCCTGATGCTCTGCACCGTCACTGCGTTTTTCCTCAAGTTTCTCCTCGTACTCCTCTTGTGCATCTTCTCCCATAATCGGGGCGTTACAACGTGAAGTTCAAGACATTAATCAACAATTCCATCCACATCACTCTCTCTACCTGACTCACCACTTACCACCCAGACAAGAAGACAACAAGGCAAACAACACCACCATCCTTCTCGAATTCCATCCTATACTAATATACATTCCAAGTACATTTACTAGCCTATCCAAGAACAACTTCAAAGTCGCCCTTATCTATTTGTATGCTGTGACTATATTAAATGGTCGTTGTCATTTCGCGGGCTTAGCTAAATTGGATTGGATCTTTCTTTCTTTCTTTCTTTCTTTCTTTCTTTCTTTCTTTCTTTCTTTCTTTCTTTCTTTCTTTCTTTCTTTCTTTC
>LT642290.1:0-25365 GCA_900128585.1 Stramenopiles sp. TOSAG23-3 | reverse complement strand
AAGAAGAAAGAAGAAAGAAGAAGAAGAGAAAAGAAAAGAAGAGAGAGAAGGAGGAAGAAAAAGGAAGACGAGGGACGAGTGGAGTATGGAGAGTAGGGATTGTATAGTATGTATAGGAAAATAGATTTTTAAGTACTTAATAAAAAGTTAACGAAAATGCAGTCCCAAAACTTTACATTTATCTACATACATTGATCTACTTCACGAAACTGAGTCTTCCGACATCTCACCATTTCCCATGCTATACAATGTTCGTATTGTTCGTCTCTTTTGGAAGTTAATACTTCCTTGTTATTTATATGTTAAACTGATTATTAAAAAAATAATAATATATTCAGTCAACAATATAATAATAAAATAATAAAAAAATAATAATAAAAAAAAAATGTTTCTATTTTCAATTTAATACTCCCTTGTTATTTATATCTAAATTGATTATTTAAAAAAAATATATTAATTATTATATATTATTTTCATTCAACAATAATAATTAAAGTAATTAAAAAAATGTTTCTAATTTCACCAACAACACATTGACATTTACAATTGTTCGAGGAACAGTCAAACTTATTGGAGCATACGAGGTATATTAGCAGTCGCTGTACAGACATCAGGGTTGCAAACATTCTCCTCGAACCAGTCGTTGTCTTTGCACACTGTTCCATTAAATATAATATTATGGTCACTCCACCTACGCGTGATACATCCACACAAACCGAACCTGTACATAGTATGATCATTGGTGAGAAATTTTTAAAAGCATACGGTAAGGACTGTGAGGCATTGTTTAACAATTAACATGTATAAATATCAATAAATTTATAATAACATGAGTTTAGTTCGAACCATCGTACTCTATACATTATTATGTATCTTGCCCATTCAAGGCTTATCCCCGCTTTTACCGCACCGTCAACAGGTATATTCAACCAGCCAATGAATGTATTCAGTCAGCCGGTGAATGCGTTTAGTCAGCCGGTGAACGCGTTTAGCCAACCGGTGAATGCGTTTAGTCAGCCAACCGCGCAACCTTCCTTATACCAGCCTATAATGGGCCCGGCAAGCGCAGAGTGTCCGAAATACTCCCCGAAGAGTCCGACCTATGACCCGTTCGCTCCAGAATCACCGAGGTATAATCCGTTTGAGCCGACCGCATACGAGCCAACATGCGAAGACCACGCCCTGGTAATAGCTGGTGGTTACGGCAAAGTTGTTGTTGGAGAAAAATGAGTTTAGTTTCCGCTTAAACGGGGACGCACACCACAAATAAACCAAAATTGCCAATAATTAAACAAGAAAAAGCACATTCATACCTCCAAAAACACTAAAATGCCTGGAGACCCACCACCTCCGTCTATTTACAGATCTATGTACAGAACGATTGTGCGGGACGTTCACTGATTCCGTCCCCAATGAGTGCCAAAAGGAAAATGTTTCCGAGATAAAAACTGTTGTGTGAATATCTAATCGATGGTAAGGGGTGCTTGATAGGACAAAGATGAACATGGAAATGTCAGAATTGTTACGCATAGTCGAAAGAATTTTTTTTGGTGTGCAGTACGGTACGGTCGTTGGAGCGTCCGTGTGGATTAAAGAGTGGTGATTGTGATCGTTGATTATACTAAAGTACGATTGTTTTTGAATTTCTCTTCTTGCCTATCCTTTTCGGACCAATTATAGTATATTACGTAAATGATCTCAAAATCCCTACTCTCCATACTCCAACGAGGAATACGAGGAATATACGAGGAGTCAAGACCGAAAATTATTATTATTAATCTTGTTGTGCATTTTATAAATACTATGGTATTAGTTTTATATATAATAGGAATTTAGTAATGTAAACAGTTGAGAAAACAGAGAAGAAGGATGCACATAACAATTCTGTGTAAACGAATTGTTGTTGTACTTTTTCTAGCTATCTATTCAACGAGTGACGGGTCGTGTAACAAATAGTGGACTGAGATGGCAACTGTATTGAAGACGTTATTTGCACGGTCCCACGTTGGCACGCCGCTGCCAACGGTAGCTGCTAGAGCGATGGCGTGCGGCCGGCCTTGTATAAACGTACAGTCCATGGGCATCAAAACGAAGTCGTCGGCGAAGAAAAGGTTTTTGAGGCGAGCGGACGGTACAGTAAAACGTTGGAAGGCTGGTCGACGGCATCTTAACTACAACCAAAGCCGGCAAAAGTTAAATAAGTCCATGGGGTCCCAAGAGTTGAAAAAACCGGACAGGAAAGTGGTGTGGAAACTTCTTGGTGGAAAGAAGTAAGAATTCTTCTATTTAAAAAAAGAAAGCTAATTCAGTTTATCGTACAAAACCGGTTTGTAAATAACTAACGTCATGCTGTTGGCTAGCCGCCCTCGTTCTTCTACAGCGTTTCAGTGATGATATTTTTTTTGGCGTGTTGCAATAGGAGCTGTACAGCCATATTACTGTGGGGACGCAATGAAGAAGAAGACCCCCCGGTAAATTATAGATTTCTACCGCCATGAAAATTATAGGAGTTCGTAGTACCGTTTCGTTGTTGTTCCGTGTTTTTGTTCAGAATTTCTTAGTTATACATACTATACTTTAAAAGCATACCTAAAACCGGCTTCCGCGTATATAGAGCAGATTGGGAATGTGCCAATTCTTCTGTCTTGGGTTCCACCAATTTAGATTTTCTTGAAGTACCAGGGCATCTACTTGTTCAGCTGGCTGGGGTGCGCTACGCTTAATTGCCGGGCTTTTTTGCGGTATTGTTTGTGCTGACGAAGCCCAATTTTAACATTCTCAGCATGATCCACTTGATGCTTTAGGTCACTCACCTGTTTCTCAAAAAAGCCCATAAGATTTTTGACATCGTTCGACAATTTGTCGTCTAATGATGCGCCACTTAGTTTCAGTGCAGAGTCCAGCCGGCGCACGGAGTCTTGGGCCATTTTCAATTTGATTTCGGCTTTCTTATGCTTCACGGCCTCTTTCTCCAATCGCGCTTCTAATCCCTCCTTTGCCTTCAACAACTCGCCCATTTGCTTCTCCAGTTTGGCCTGGTCTTCTGTCGCTTTCGCCTTTTGCTCTTCTCGCTTCTGCTCCGCTTCGATTCGCTGCTCCTCCATCGTCGCCGCTTCTTCGGCAACTCCCACGAGCTGGGCTTCGGCGTCCTCCTTCTCCTGGGCCAAACGGGCCTGCTCTTCTACGATGCGATTATTTTCTTCGTCTAACCGCTTTGCAGCCTCTTCGTACGCATCCATCTCTTTCATCAACTGCGCATGTTCCTCTTCCGTTTCTTTCGCCTTCGACGCCTTCTCTTGCAACGCTTTGTCGATACTCGCGACTTCTTTGTGCGCGTCGTCCATTTTCGTCTTGGCGTCCTCGAAGGCCTCCCTCTCCTCCCGGTGGCGCAGCGCGTTTGCTTCAAATTCCTTCATCGCGGCCTCCTGCTCTGCCTCCAGCTCCGAGCCTTTGCTGTTCAACTTCTTTATCATTCCGTCCCCCAGCAGTGCATTCTCGTAGGTTATTCTCCTGCAGTCGCGCATGATTGCCATCCATTCGTCCCGTTCTTCCTTTCCGGAACACGCCAGGGTCATTGCGCCGCCACCGAAGTTCGGATGCGTGGCCCGAAACGCGTAGTAACCTTTTGGTATTTTCGGCGCGTCGTCGAAGTACTCAATGGTGCAATTACCAAGGGGAACGGCGCCCCTTGGGTGCTGGTCGAACTTCTCCGTCGACTTTTTAAAGCTACCATAATAGAGCATATACCCGTCCTTCAGCACGAACCAACGTTTCTGCCACCGCCCTTTGGTTGCAAAGGGAAGCTTCATTAAAAACCCAGCCTTCTGGAAGCGGCAGTCTAAAGAGTCATCGGAGGACTTGAACATTGTTCCCGTTCTGTACTACGTGTATGTATAGTACGTATGTTGTCACCGTCCGCAGTGAAATAATAATATTGACGTGTTAAGAAAGATAAGAATCGAATAAACGCAAGTTGTTTTTTTCCTGGGTGGCAATATGAAGAATTTCGGAATCACTTACAAACCCTCGAACTTACTAACACGCAATGAGAAAGAAGAAAAAGAAGAAGAAGAGAGAGGAGGAGAGAAGAAGAAGAAGAAGAAAAAGAAGAAGAAGAGAGAGGAGGAGAGAAGAAGAAGAAGAAGAGAAGAAGAAGAAGAAGAGAGAGAGAGACCTCTCTCCCCTGTCTGCTTCTTTTTTTTTTTTTCTCTTTTTTTTTTCTTCTTTTTTTTTTTTTTTTTTTTCTTCTTCTTCTTCTTCTTCTTCTTCTCCTCTTCTTCTTCTTCTTCTTCGCAGCGTCATCAAGGTCACGCTGTCATGCTGGTGTGATCATCCGCTTTTCATCATCACACCATCTATAAGCAGCCAACAAAAGTCATCATTATATAATATAGAAATAGCAGGTGTAATTATAACGTATAAAAGAGAAAAAGAGGAAGGAGGTTTCGGAAAAGCATTCCGGTGCTCAGTGCTATTTCTATATATAATATAACTTCACATGAACTCATATGAACACATCAAACTGTAACGCAAGTAATCGAAAGAAAATAGAACTTGTATTTCATCTTTCCTATGAACAATATTTACACAAGTATATAATTATCTATACTAATTAAGACGATATATACACCGTGCTATATCCATGTAACAGAGCTTATAAGAAGAAGTTGAAGAAGATGATAAAAGATTATTTATTGAAGAAGAAGAAGTACCAGGAATTGGAATATTAGATGTGATATTTTATTTTTTCAAATATTTTTGGGTTAGGTATTTTCATTTTTGTGAAATGACGTATATAAATATATGTGAATGTAAGACAAATGTAATACACTTTCACGCATGCCAATCCTTACCTAAAATGCGACGGATGATACAATTGCGTTGATGAAGGATTCCCTCCCTTTTCGATTCTTGTCTAAATATTTTCGAAACCGATACGAGAGTTCGACCTGAACGGCGTAACTATAACAAATACTCCCACATCCCATCCACAGATCCTGGTTTGTACTCAACTGCGTCAAACTATTCACTTTCGAACCAGGGCCCCAATCTCCGCTGAACTTTGGTTGCGGCGTCTGCAAGCCGCAATGGCACTGCAGACGTTCCTTGTCTAGTATTATTTCATCAAGAACAGGGATCAGGTTCTTCTCAATACGGCGCACAAAATCGTCCGTCCGCTTTTCACTGAGGTGCCGTCGCATGGCACTGTACGGGAGAGAATAGAAGAAAAAACAGGTTGGCAAATGTTAGTTGTGAAACGAAACGATGCGACCGATGAAATAGGGGAAACAGGAACTTACCCGGTACCTATAAATACGTCCACAGGATGAGACGGTGGATCTTTCATACCATGAACGTCAACGTGCAGGCAGGGCTTCATGGCCCCTTCCACATCCCACAACGGAACCTTAAATTCCCTCAACGACCGCAGCGCAGCGAACCATGGATTTTCCAACAATTCACTATCTTTCAAATAGTTCGGGTCTCTGTTGGTCGGATCCGTCCCTCCGTCTCGAATCCTTAGCCTTTCGCTCTCCGTCCACGTTATGCATGCACCTCCACATATCTTCGCAAACCGACGCGCTAGTGTTCCAGTAAAATCTTCCGGCTTGTGGTCTGAATTGTTATCTCGTTGAAGCGCCAGCGTATGGGGCGCGGTAAAAACAACCGGTTTGCTACCGTGATTCTCAACTTCAATCCTTCGACGCAGAATGGCCCTTTGCAACGCGCGGATATTTGAGGTTTTGAATAAGACATTACCTTCGCATTTTAGAAAAGGTCTGATGCGCGTTCCTTTTGAGACGATAGTGGAGGTAGTCAGCAAGGGCCTGACCAGCCCAAATGCTTTCATTACAGTGTTTCGATCCGCCTCTTCTAAAATGACATCGTTCACGGCTGCTTCCAAAACTGTACCAACCGCCGTAGTGGTGGACTTCTCCCCATAGCTTTTTGAAGACAACCTCGCCATGATGATTGAAGTGCACGCTCTACCGACGGTTTACAAATGCTTGTTGGTAATTGTGATAATATGAGAAATGTACACCTTTGCATTGTCTGCATTTTCCATGAATAATTGATTAATTTTATTATGTTAAATCAATTCAACAACAACGACACCAAAAACAAAACAACAACAACGACACCAAAAACAACATACAAAAACAAAACAAAAAACACCACCACCCTATTATCATATATTATTTATATCTATGTAATATTATTTTTTATACAACACACAACAACAAACACGAAGAAGAAGGAAGAACGAAGCCTCCATCCAGGCCTCCAGGCCTCCAGGCCTCCAGGTCAAAAACAACCGGGTACCAGGTACGGTACCGGTATTATCCCGTAGTAGTAGTAGCAAAATAGTACGAGGTAGAAGAAGAACGAAGAAGAAGAAGAAGAAATAATTTTTATTTTTGTAATACCTTCTTGGTGGTAAGTGGTAAATAAAATAATAATAATAATAATTGAATATTAATAATATAATAATAATGGTGCTACAACAACAGCAGTGGTGGTTGGTGGTGTGTTGTCACAACAAATATAATCGGGGAGGATATAATAATAATAAAGAAGATTAACATTTTACTATAACGGAAGAAGAAGAATCGAAGCAGTTAGCAATAAGCGAAACAAAAACCCACAATTTTGTACTGTTTGTTGTTGATAAAAAAAGAAGAAAAAGATATTGAACGTTAGGGTTTTACTCTTTGTTCTGTTCAAATAAATCTAGTTTTAGGAATAGCCCACGTTCGTTTTGCGGCGAGGTGTAAATCGACCAACGAACGCAAGAACGCCGATGTGGCGAGCTCTCTCAAGACGCGCCCAACTGTCGGCACGCCGCAGCTTTACGAGCAACAGCGATTCCGGGGTTGTTTCGGGTGCTATATCTGCGTTGTACTCGCGTGGCCGGAGTAGACTTGCGAACCAACCTCGGGCCGTAGTGGCCGTTACCGGCGGTGGGGGTCACCTGGTGTCATGGATGCTTTCTGAACCCGGCGCTACTAAATGTTTGCTGGAGGCGCTCGTCCCGTACGATAAAAATAGTTGCCTGGAGTTCCTCTCGAAGCACGAACGAGTCGAGAAATCACAGGGCATTGGATTTTGCAGCCCAGAGATGGCAATCTTGCTGGCTTCGGCTGCACGTGATCGCGCTCTGGCGTTGACGCCCTTCTTGGACCAGTGGCCGGACTGTGTTGGGGTGGCCTCTACGGCTACAATAGTGAGTCACTACCAGCGGCGGGGGGGGTATAGGTGCCACGCAGCCTGCGTGGACAGCTCGGGGGAGGGAAAGCACTACACGCACAACATGGTCAAAGGGGAGCGAGAGAGGGAGGGAGAGGATGCTGCATGCGCCCTGTTAACGTTGCGTGCTCTGATGGAAGGCGTTGGAGAGGAAGAACATGCCCGTGCACTGGAGGTGTTCGGGCTGCGCCTGGTCGATGACGAAACAAAGGTCAACAAAGTTGGCGAACGAGCAGTCGGCGTTGAAGGTGTCCCAGAGGCCATTCGGTTTGAAGAAAAGGGACTGAAAAGCCCCATGGCAAAGGTTTTGATATCTAGCAGGGACGGGAGCACGTACCGAGAACTGGTGGCCCCATCGATGTTACCACAAGAATCCATTATTGGCATCCAATGCAAGAATGCAGTGACGACAATCCGGGCTGCTAGCTGGGCCCTTCATGCCTTGGGACGAAAGGGGGACGAGGGTAGACGGTCCTGGAATACTCCCCCAGCTCCTGTATTTTTCAACATGAACGAAGGAGAAGACCTTTCACTGTTTCTAGATGAGGTGAAAACTGGAACTCACAATGATGCGTCTAAATTTTTGCCTTACTTAAATGCGTTTCACGGAAAGGTATCGAACTGGGCAGTCTTAGCAACAAATGTTCTGGGAGATCCTTCCGAACGTCTTCGGCAGTGCGTGCGACTGTACCCGTCTGCGACGTTTGTCAGCTCCATCGAAACAATCGTTAGCTTCGTCGAATTTTTGGTAGAGTCCGGGGCCAGCGGTACCGCAAGCGATCGGGGTTACAAAAACGCTGCAATAAAGGCTGTTGTTTCGGGGGCAAAGTTTGTCGCTGTTGAAGGCAATAATCCCGAAACCATCGACTTGTACTATGAGGCGATCGAGTCTTTGCCCGATTCCACACTAAAACAGGCATTCCAACTTTTGGAGCGAGGTCCAATTGTTCTTGTAAACGATCTTGGGGTGGAAGGGTTTACGGATGGTTCCCCTTCCACGGAGAGTGTGACCTCCTTGTACAGTGGTGAATGGGATGAAAAACGCGGGCGACCGCATGGCTCGGGGATCATGCAATGGGAAAACGGAATAACGTACGAGGGAGAATGGTGCGACGGGCTTTATCACGGTCAGGGAGGCAAGTTATACTCCAACGGCGGTGGATACGTGGGGCAGTGGATAAGCGGTAAACGCGAAGGTTGGGGCACTTCCCTCTACGATGGTAAATGGGGTTATGACCGGTGGGAAGGTCCGTTCAAAAATGACGTGCCTCATGGCGTTGGCACGATGTACAAAGTCGATCAGAGCGTGGAGCATCCCGCAAAAGTAGAATTCGAAGCCTTCGATGTGGACCACAATGGATTTTTAGACGAGGACGAAACTGTAGGAAGGTTGTGTGGAAAATATGGTATGAGACGCGTGGATGCAGAAGCTTTGTTCCGGGCATGTGATGAAAATGGTGATGGTTTAATTGGTATCGATGAATTCCTGAAATCCTACGACTTGTTGGTAACAAAGGTAGGGGGTGACTTTCCAATTCGCCCAGACCAACTTCCCCCATTTGAATTTGTTGATGGGAAACCTGTGACGCGAGAGGAATAGGTATAAAGAATTTCTTTCATCATAGCATATAAAATTTGTGAAATATATCATAATTATTATATAAAAAACAAAAAAATTGTGGTTAAAACAAATTATAAAAAAAAAAAACTGATTATATAGTATGTTTTAAGACTCTCAAGATTATCTCAATTGTAGGATAAAACAAATTATATATAGTGTATAAACAAAAAATGTGTATAATACGTTTTTAATTATTAATATTTTAAAATCTTACAAAGAGGTGAATGATATTCGAAACGCTCCAGTACCGCTTTGCCAAGAGTTTTCAAGCTCACGCCCTTCCCTCATGACCAGCTCCTTCAAAGGCCTTTCTTTTTGACCAAGTAAGAGTTGTACAAAGTTCTGTCGTTTTCTACATCCAAGTTAAAAAACATGCACACTGCCATTAAAACAAAAACACTCAGTATGATTGATGTCCATAGAAACAGCTGGTAATCCTCGATTTGGACTTGGGTGTAGCCGGCAGTATAGTTCTTGTTCAGCGCATTTGCCTGGGCAGCGTTCGACAAGAGCCGTCGACGGCGGGCCAATGCCCCGTCCCGTGGAATAGCAACAATTTCACTTGTAAATCTACCTGGGAAAACCTTGGACCATGACTGGACCAGCGCATTCACCGTGTGCCAAACCAGTTGCTGCGCGAACTTGTGCTCCTTGGTCCCTTCCTTAAACTGGGCGAGAAAAGGTAGCGTGGATGACATTACATTGATCACCATCGCGGTACCCGTGCTTTGCATCTTCTTCGCATCCCCTTCGTTCGCGATTACGGAAAGCAGCCCAACCTCTAGGAGGAATTGTTTGTGTACCGCCGAGTTCAAGCTCAAAATAATTTTCGAGTCGCCGTCCCCAAACACAAACAAGTCGTTAGTGGCCTTCAAAACGTACGCGCCCCAGATGTTTTCCATGTTTAAGTGTATCGCCTCCAACAGGGCAGACTCTGGGTACTGAGTGCTACCTACAGTGTACCCCACGCAGTCGTCACGCTGCGCTGTGCAGGCGTCGGTAAAAGTGGAGTCCGCAGACGCGACCAAAAGCTGGCGGTCCATTCCTTTCTCTTCCTGTGCGACTACAGCGGCGACCTTTGTCCACTGGAAGACGTCGGCGTCGGAGGTCTGTAAATCCAACGCAACCGCGGGTTTACCAGTCATAAAAGTTTCTTTTCTTAGGTATGCTGGGTCTGCCCCTTCTACAACCACCAACAGGTTTCCTTGCGGTCGATAAAGAAGGTTTCCCAACACATACACTTCATCGTGGGTGCCACCCCACCCCAATGGGCCGCCAATCAGACCCGACAAAACGTCCGATACAGACGCTGTTTTTGAATCATGCGAATGAGTTGCGTCCATGTCAACCAGGTTCTTATCGTTCGCTACTATGACCATTTTCCCCCTGCTCCCCTGGGCAATGGCCGCCGAACAGCACGCGAGTACTAAAATACCAATAGAAAACCACTTCATCCCTTTCGTTTTCAAATCCAAGGCCTTGATTTTCAGAAATAAAATTGGTTCTTACGCTGTCGATCGCTTCAAATTTGTTTTTCTTTTGTGATTGGTGTCTTTCAAAAGAACATTCACTGAAGTCGTGAACACGCATTTATTGCTATTAATTATTACATTTAATTTGTTGTTTTATTTATTATCTCTATCATCATCATCAACATTATTATTTTTTAACGACATGATATTTTAATCATATGATGAAGAGAGGAAAGAGGAGAATAATAGAGAGAAGGAGGAGAGAGGAGATTAGAGAGAGGAGAGAACAAACCACTTTCTTCTATGAGAACGCGGAACGCGGACGGACGGAGCCCGGTTGGGCAGGCGAGGCAAAAATAATATAGGAATAGCATAACTACATCATTCCTTACTCTGTAGATGTATAATAAATAGTCCCAAAAAATAGTAGAATAACGAAAGCTAAAATTTAATAAAAACCAATCGTCGATAAACTTTCTTTTTTTCAGCGTTATTAATTAGTTTTATAATTTAAGACTATTCACGCAGGTTTGCGGTACGACACGATTTTTTTCAGCCTGTCTGCCATTGATTCAAAGAAACCCGATCCACACAATTCATACAGACACTCCCGGCAAGCTACCAGCTCATCGAAAGAAACCATTCTGTCAAAAGACGGCGTCAAGTCGGCCACGGACATGATACGCCTGGCGGTATTTTCTTCTATATCCGCACTGCCCAGAACCCGTGAGAACTGCCGCCAAGACAGACCCTTGCCATTTATTAAATTGTTGCGCAACTTGCCCCAGGGCAGACTGTTTAACATAAACAAGCGGCATTCCGAATGCGCGTACAGGATGTGCCTGTACACATTCACATCCTGGGACAAAGATCTAGTAGCGTTGCCCAAAACTGAAAATTCTTCGTTGAAATGTACAACGTCGCGAATGCTCTCCAAGTACGCTTCGCTCAGCAGCATTGGTAATAACATGGCCAAAGTGGCCGAATGCCGGTATATGTTGGTCGGATTGTCGAAATCGTAAACTCGGACAACCGGGTGGTTTCCCTCTTCTCGAGACTTTTCCTTCTCGCCAAATGACACAGTACACAATTCCCTGATTTCTGGTGGGGGGAAGGTTCCGACCTGCGTCAATATATAGAAGCAGACGGCAAAGGCGTTCTTCTCATCCGCGTTGTCAATTGTAACGGGCGGCAGCACCTCGGTCACAAATTTCCGAGTCCACCAATCTTTCGATTCGGTGGAGCCCTTCGTGAAGCGGTACTGGTAAAGGTTCACCCTCACATACGTGGGCCGCTGTCTACCAAAAGGAACAGAGTGAAAAAGATTCGTGACCGAGCTCTCTGCTTCCAAAAGTCTTTGAACCAACCCCAAAAACCAACTTCCAGATGCTGACGGGTTAAACAGTGGGCTAAATGGATTTATTTTATTAAATCCTATTCCATTGGATTCATAAAATATCATATGGTCCATGCGGGGGAATAACGGTGCAAAGAACCGTGGACTGTCCTGCACATCCTGTATATGGTATTCGTACGTATACTCCTTCCACAACGCGCCGTCCATGCTGCCCTCGATGATGAACGCAAGCTTACCCTGATGGTCAAACGTTCCATAAAAGACTCCGCCGTACTGCTGGATAATGTGATACCGCTGAAGCCACAACAAGACTTCCTTCGGTGCAATCGTGCTAATATCACTATAATGATTCCGTCGATCCATTATCCAGCTGGGGTTGGCCAAGTACGACACGCCTCCGTCTTCTAAAATTCTGAAAGTGTACAGCAGCCCCAAGAGGGCATGAGAGCCCAAGAACATTGCCCGAAGGACTGGCCCAACTCGTCGAAAAAGATTAGCGAGACCGCATTCTCGCGGCGGTCGCAGCTCTCTTTCTTCCAGTGTCGATTGTCCCGCCGGTTCTTTTAACAGCGGCATGACCCCCACTCCTACATCATGGCTGGGTGAAGCATTCTTGGACTTCATTGGTGCCCCCCCCCCCAGACACAAAACATGTATCGTCAAGCATTGGGATACAAAGGACGATGGTCAACCAGTTTAGAATACCATAATTCCCAGTTATCATGATTGGAATTTGAAGGAAAATCAACATAATCCCACACCATTTTCTAACCCGAAACGACGGCCAAAACGCAAAAAGGGGTATCACAACTTCTATGATCCAAGTCGCCAAACAAGAAATCTCGTGAAACCACATTGGTAAGTGAAATGCGTACCAAGCCAATGCAGTTGGCATAGGCTGCTCCCGTTCATAAAACCATTTTATGTATGTCCAATTTTCCCATTCTTCACAGTTATTGACGAACGGCACTTTCTCTAGGCCCATGGCTAGCATGAACCGAATGCACAAAAAAATTATTGCCCAACGTGCCATTGGCACTGGCTCAGCAATGCTCCCCACCCCCGCCTCCGTTTCTCCCGTAAGCTTTGATAATACTAGAAACAGAGGTTTTAGCGACGGAAAAAACAGGGAGAGAATTGTAGTTTCCATAAGCAAGTAGTCCCACGGAAACGCAAACAAATCTCCCCCCACGACGCAAAATGAGAGTTTTGTTACGTACAAAAACAGAAGATTTAGTTTGGTATGGCCAATACCAAGTATCAGCGCTGCACTTAGCAAGACTCCTACGAAGCACGCGCCACGTAGCATATCGTCAGCAGCGCTGTACCAGAAAATAGAAGGATAAAACACCGGCCCGTACAAAAACTGCGACTCTTTTTCAAACGCAAAATCTGACATTCTCTCAACAAAACGCTGAGCTGGGGATATCCCGTTTTCTCCGATCAACCCAATAACCTGAAAACTCAAGTGAAAAAATGAAACAAAATAGAGGGCCCCTACCGCACGCAAAAATACCCCAGCGGAGACACGGTACTGCTTGGGCGCCGCGGTAGACATTATATGGTAGGACTGAGTTCGACCGTACGCCTGGTCTAGCGAGCTTTCCCGTCCAACTAACGGGGCTTGGGGTGCAACTGGTTGTCCTGGTTTCGAGTCTTCCAAAATTGTAACATGCATGGCCATAAACGCCCGTGTGTTTCATTATATTACTCATGCATAGTCCTACCCGTTCCTATACGGTATGGTGGCGATGCGATGACAATTCAGAAGGAAATATTGTACTGTGTAAGATGTTAAAAATTACATCCATGATGAAGGAGAGGAAGAAGGAATAAGGGAACAGATTTAAGAAAATAGTATATATCGTAATATAGGGATATGGTATCTTAAGTACACAAACAAATTTCGAAATTGATCCTTTTTAGTATAATAAAATATTTATAGTTTTGTTTGTCTTTTATATTTATGTTAAACTACACACATCACATCAAAGTATCCTCAACAAACACCAAGGCCTCCAATAACAGAGACGGAGTAACGCCGTTTGGATCGTTTTTTCGGGGTTGTTTGGACTGAAATAAGACGTTCGTTCATACTTTGAGCAGATGTTTCGGTCGAATCTCTCCCGGTGTTCCCAGTCACCGTTTGGTTCGTTTCTTCTAGCTCTGGTAGAATTGGTGTGAAGGATTCTGAGTAAGCTTCCCTGTGAAGCGAAAATCGTTTCACACTTGCGCGCCGAACGATGGAACGCCGTTTGAGGGTGCCCGAGCTGCGCGTTGTCCCATACGTAGAAGCACGGATTCGGGGCAGCGGTTTTGCATTATCCCTGTTTTCGTCTATGTCGTTGCCAACGAACGACACTGGCGTTTCTATGCCCGGGGCATCTTCGTCGTTCGTCACAACTTTCAAGACTTCATCGTTTTTCACATCATGCATGCTGCTGATCCAGACCCCGACAATGGTGAGCGTCACCCCTCCGCACACAAAAATGGTTTGGGCCGTTCCCATAGAATCGAAGTCGCCAAAATAAGAAGCCCCACAGCCAACCTGGCCAATCAAAACCAAAACAAAATAAAATGGAATCAAAAACAAGGCCTTCGCGCTGCTTTGCAACCCTTCGTTCAAGGCCCTAATGCTCAAGACCCCGCAAACGACCGTCATTACAATAATGAAATACGTAACGGGGCTTTTAAATTGGTTGTTCCCCATTGCGGTCTGCTTAATCAGTTGAGATATGCTTTTACTAAAGAGAACAGACAGTGAGCCGAAAACCGCTGCCAAGTATGCATATAGGTGCCCCGGCAGGGTCTCGCCTTTTCGCATTGCAACATACCGTCGCACCAAAGTAAGGAAAACACTGATGGCCGTAAAGCTCAGCAACCCAATAAACGCGGGACGCTTGTAGAGCGCCACAAGCTGCTGAACGTCAAAGTTGTGCTCGGCGTGGTTGGAGTTTAACACTACAGTGACGGCGCCAACAACAATAAGACAAACTGAAACCAAGTGTGTCCAATATACTTTTTCGCCTAACAAAAATGGAGCAAACAATGTGTTGGACACCAAAGAGAACGCTCCCAAAGTGGCTAACATAGACTGACTGGCAAAACTCAAAGCAACGGCGTTAAATAGCTGCCCAAAAATAAACAATGTAAACCCAATGTACCAACGCCATTGGGAGCAGACACTTGTTTTATTTTCTACGTCTATTCCCCGTTCTAGTCTGGCGGCAGTACGCATAAATTCTAGTTTCTGCAGAATCATCCCAAGGTTTGTGGAAACCGAACCTAACAAGCTAAGGAATACTCCCCATATCCACCCACCATGCCCGGCTGACATCCTCCTACGTACGCGTAAAGTAAAGACCGCGACTATTTGCTCTCGAATACACTCGGGTGGTGAACTCGTTTTCCTTCTTTTATGCATACAAGCCTAAATCCATTATTTGTTTTACACTATTTCAGATGGAAATCAGTAAAAAAATCAAAGATGTATTCAGTGTAATAAAAAAATGTATTATTATTTATTAGTCGTCGTCTTTATTACCTCCTTGGTATAATATTATTACTTTTTTATCTACATAGCTAACTAGGTAAATCAAATACAGCGGGTAATATAATAATAGTAGTGATAAAAACAATCATCGGGGATAAGGAGGGCTAAGATCCAATATTAAAAATTCCCTAGAAGAGAATAGGTCGGTGTAATAATTAAAGCGATAAAATAGCAAATAAAAGAAAAAAGACTAAATATAATTTTAACAAAATCCACACCAGGTAGTATTACTAGGAATAATACGCGTATTAATACAAACGAAAATAAAATACAAAAAACGAAGCAAATAAATAAAAAATCCGATCTCACATATAACTACTAGTACGAGGATGTCTCTATCACAGGATCAATATTCTAAATATATTTAATTTAAACTATATGCACATATAACTTGATTTACGAGGACAGTATTACATTATCGAACAAAAATGAAATGGTATTGTACGTATGTTATTTATGTAGATATTTATTAATATACAAGTAATTAATTAACTACAGAAATATTAGCTTATTCCTACTGTACAGTATAACGGGGCCAATAAATAATATATTTTTTAAATATTTATTTTATTTCAATAAATACGTATAAATAATTGAAATTCAAAAATTAATTTATTATAATTAATTTTAACTAACCGATAGTGTACAATGGGTGTACAAACGGGATTTAGTGACTAAAAGAATAGGTCACAACAACATTCACTTTTGCTGTGAATATATTAATGTTCGTATAGTATAGTATTACGATGATTTTCGAGTTGTTGTTGTTGTTGTTATATATGTTACTCTCTATAACTTCTTCTTTTTTTTTTCAAAAAAAAAATATAAAAAATAATTTTTTTTATTTTTTATTATACTACTATATTATACTAACTACAGTAATTTTTATATATTAGGAACCAACAGTTATTGTTGAAGTCATCGGAAGAAGACCGGTAAAGAAAGAAATCTATGCCGAGTACCAGAAATGTTTAATACCGTCTTATACAATTTCAAGACGTGGAGCATCTGCAGCGACCTTAGCATAGACAAAACCGTAACGAAGCAACAACATGTCAGACGAGGACAACGGCGTCCAGATGACGGAGACTAGAGAAGAGAGGAGGAAGAAACGAAGGGAGCGGAAGAGAAAGAAAGCGAAAGGAGATGCGGACGAAAAGGAAGGTCTACTCGATAACGCGGACGATGAAACAGAAGAAAAAGGTGGAGACGATGATGAGGATGTGGACGACGCTGGCGGTGATATAGAAAAGCAAAGGAAGAAGAAGAAACGGAAGAACCGCGGTGACGAGAAGGGGGGTGGTGGTAACGACCGAGCGAGAATTCGACATAGCAAAATAGAGGTTAAATTCAAGGTAATGAAAATGGTCATGGGATTCTTCACAGTGAGTATAATATTCATCGCGGCGCTGGGTTTTGAAGTCACCTGCATGTTTCAACGCTTGTGCAACAACTACGAAGACCCCGCAGTGCCAAACAGCGCAAATTATTCAGTGACCGTGCCAACAAACAGTTTCATCCCGCTCATGATCGTGACCATCGCGGTTGGCATATTATGCTATTCTGCCTCGGCTTCAGAGTCTTCACTGAAACTTTTCGTGTATGCGTTTGTTGCCATTGCCTTTGCGACCATTATGCTAGTGTTTGGGGTAATAGTGAGCGATTTGGGCAACGACACCAAAGTAGATCCAGCTTTCCCGAAGACAGAAGGGGGCAGCGACTACTATACTAGTGCTGAAGGGATAGCCCAAAGCAAATGGAACACGCTGCCGGAGGCCATGGTGTCAGAGTATTACCCAGCGGCCAGCGACTTGAAAAAGAAGTTCATTGCAAACACTGAGCTAATGGCAGGCTTTGAAATTAGTCTTTCAATCGTCATCTTCCTCAGTGCGATCGTTAGTGTTGGGTACGCATTAAAAGTCAGGGGCGAGGAGAGTGATAATCTGTAAAATCCTAAATATTGAAAGAAACGACATGCACATGACCCCAGAAGGAAGTTCAGAATATGTTTAACGTGCACGCGCTGTAAAAAAAAAAACAAATTATAAAAACAAGAAAATTGGCTGTTATTTAAGTAAAATGTTATATACGCTGTAATACCACGGGTTCACTTCTAAACGCGAGGGGGGTAATTCTAAGATTTACTTTTATAAAATTTCAAGGCGTGCTAAGATTACGAAAACTACATTGCGTTGCACTCGACAACATATCAACATATCATATAATAAATTGCCCGCTTTATTCCGGCTGCATCGTTTCAATTATCATGTCGCCAGACTTTTTCGTTTTTGCGCACATAGCCCCAAAGACTATTCGGCAAGGCTGGTCGTAAAATGCACGTTCATCCGGATCTTTTCCGACACTACCCCACGCAGACCCAAGGGTGTGCAGCCTATCCCGCTCCATCGTTGAAAACCCTAAAGGAGTTGGCCCCGGGAAGCATGGTTTTACGAATTCCTTTCTAGCTTTTAGATACCGTTTCCACATCGTGGCATTGCTTGCATCCATTAGAGAGTCCAAAGTTCGATACAAGCGCCGGCCGTTCCACTTTCGCTTGTTGTAAGTCACCATGTGCTGGTTAATCAGTCCCATGATTTGCGAAACACAGCTTGATGGAGGGGGGTCCAACATCTTGCAAAATCTTCTGCTCTGGCGCCTAGTGCATGTTGTCCCCAGGACGCCATTTTCTTCAATTGGTTTACACTTCGACTCATTCAGCGGTTTCATATAATGAAGAAATCGCTTGTGTCCATGCTGGCTCACTTCCGCCTTGAACATTTCTTCCTGCGCGAACCTGCGATTACATTTCACGCCCTCGTCTTCGCAAAGGCCTTCAAAAATATGATCGAATTTGGGCGTACGCAGCGTTTCAAACTTTGCCCCTTCTCGTGATTTTCCGAATTCGTAGACGGCGTCGTACGGTTGTTGACCCTCGCGTACCATGACATCGGCCACGTGATAAAGATTAAAATAGTTCGTTGCCTCGAGCTGTGGGGATGGTACCCTTGTAGCAACCGATAAAGGCTCGGCTACAAAATACGATAATGCCGCAGACAGCCCAAGGTACAAGGACGACAGGATTGGGTTAACGCCTACAAACGCGTTCACGGTCAAGAGTGGGACCGATAACATGAGGGCAACCAGGCTTCCTGAAAACAGCTCGTATTCACGAAATGGAGCATTTTGCAGCAACCGGTGGCAGTAAGGAACCGTGTCATTGTTTACAGGAAACGATGCAATCATTACTTCGCCTCTACCGCTTTTCGTTACTGGAACAACTGCCCGGTATATTCTATCCCGCTCCATCCAGGTCAAATTATTTCGTTTTCCCCACTTGTAAATAGCATCAACCGTCTCAAGATTATCATCCCAGATGACAAGCGGTTCGTCAATTCCTTGGACAGTGTTTTTGTAATAAACCCCTTTCCTGCGGGTGCAGATCACCCTGGGGGCTTTACAGGCAATGTCAAATAGTTGACGTCGCTTGTGCTGCGGGGCGCCGTTTATGCGCATGTATTTTGTGACAGCGTCAATGGCCTCTTCGTTCTCCATTACCTCCAACGGCGATTCAGAAAACTCTGATACAGTTATCCGAAATATGCAGGGGATCGTGCGCTTGCACTGGAAATTATCTCGGGAGCACAAATTGTGTATGACTGTGTCCCTTATATGCTTTTCGATTCCATATTCTTCTGCCCAACGATCTATGGTATCCGCAGGCTCCCCTGCACCGAATATTTCGAGTCTGGGGAGAGTTCTGTTATCCACCTTCAGACTTTGGTTCAGTAACAACGGAAGCCGACGAGTACAATTTTTGAACCAGTAGTGTTTTCCAAATAAATTACAAACGTGAGTGATGATTGAACCACGAAAGTCTCGAGGCAAAAATATTTTATTTGAAAACTCTTCAACAACATCCGCTGGTTCTCTGTTTTCCGGTACGTAAAGAGTCCCAAAGTTTCCATAATCAGGGTGCACAACGGGCACGCTCAGGATCATCGCCTCTGCGCGACTACACTCGATCCCCTCTGTGGGGCATATTTGGGTCAACAAATTGCGGCGAAAATGTTCCGTGCAGTTTTGTTCTTTACAAAACTCAAAAATTGCATCAGCGGGCTCTTCGCCTTGCTTTATCTTTAACGTCCCAAGTTCCTCGTTTTTCTCTCCCAATATGATGGACCGAAATATTATGGGCTCTGCACGAGAACACCGCGCTGCCTGGCATGCATGCGTTAGGAGTTGCATGTGCAAGCCAGGGATTTGGTGTTTTTTGCAATAATTGTATACGACGTCCGTTGGTTCTTGATCTGGGGCATCAAAAATAATCAAGTCAGGGTATTTTTTGCCGTTGGCCACAACTGGATTTTGAAAGAGGATCGCACGATCACGCCTGCATGGAATCACACTGCAAACATTCTGCAGCAAGAACTCGTGCTTAATTTCGTGCGTAATGTTCGTATCCTTCGTTTCGCTGTAAATTTTATCCGCCGGTTCCTCTCCGTCAAAAAATGTAACATTTGCATACCAAGTACCATTCTCGTCGACTACCGCTGTTTCCAAAATAATTGGGTCCAGCCTTGTGCATTTCACCGTTTTACAGGCGTCTTCGATCACTGTGTTTCTTAATTCTACCGGGAGGCTTCTGTTCAAACAAAATTGTTGCACGATGTCCGCGGGTTCTTCGTCTTCCAGCACGACAACGTTGCCTTGGTCCACGTCATCGTACATGATAGGCCTTTCGTAAAGTTTTGCCCTTTCCCGGGTACAGTTGAAAACCTTACAAGCACGTTTGAGCACCTTTTCCCGAAGAGAACGCGGAATATCATACTCGACCGACCACTGTTGCAGCACGTCTGCCGGCTCTACTCCATCGACAATTCCAACATGGATATCTTCTTTCTGTACGGGGTGGTGCACTGAATCTACAAACTTTGCATGCTCTGTTCGGCTACACTTCGTCTTGCGGCAAGCCCGAAGCAATATCTTCTTCGACAATGCTTTGGACAAATTATATTTCTGCAAAAAATGGTGGACCTTGTCTGCTGGCTCTTCGGATTCGTAAATTTCTAACTCCACCGGTTTTGTTCTATTGGGAATAAGCATCGGGGCCCGGTAGACCACAGGGGCAGTTCGCTGACACTCTATCCACTCTACTGAGCAAACGTCCGTGACGACTGCTCTATGAATATGACGGGGCAGGCCGTGGGCATAAGTGAATTTGTATATTTTGTCACTAGGCTCTTTCCCGTCATCGTACAGCACTATTTTTGGGTACGTTTTACCCTCATATACCAAAGGCTTAGTGTAAACAACAGCCTTGTTCCGCGTGCACTTCATCGCTTTGCAAGCATGACGCAAAAGCGCCTTCTTCATTTTGGCAGTCACTTTCGGTCTTGTACGTGCAAAATGAAATATTATATCTGCGGGTTCTTCTCCTTCTAAAATTTTTAGAACGCCTAGCTTTGTTCCGTTTATAGTTATCGGCGTCCGGAATAAGACCGGTTTGTCACGCGTGCATACTACTTTTTCTTGCTTACAGACGTCCACCATGATACCACGCTTTACGTGCGGTGGTAAGTTGTGCTTTTTACAAAATGCGTGAATTGTATCTACAGGCTCACGTTTGGAAGATATCTTTATATCCCCATAATGTTTGTCGTCAAACATTATGGGGCGCGAGTACAAGACTTCAGACAGGGCATTATCAAAGGTTGCAACGAAGAAAAATGTAAGGACGGCCACGTGGACACCACGCAGAAAGTAGCCACCAACTATTCTCATTGGACTCTATACGCGACTGATAAAATCCTTTCCAGACAGAACAAGTCGTACAAAACGGTGATCCTAGAAAATTCTTACTTTTCAAAAATTGGGTGAATCCTGTTAATTGAAATGAATTTAATATCGGGCGATAGAAAGTCTGGAAGAATGGTGGAGATTGAACCTTCTGCTAAAGAAAAAAACACTTTTGTTTGATTCAGCCACTTCTTCTTTTTATTTTTTTTTTGGCATTTGGTGGTCGGCGGCGGCTGCGATAATAATAATATTATGAAGAATGAGAAGAAGAAGACAACAAACAACAAAAAACACACAACAAGAAAAAGAAGAAAAAAAGAGGAATTGATTATTATTTTGTATTTTTTGATAAAAAAAATAACCCAATCAATTTGCCAATTAATACATAAGTACATATTTGTGTAGTCTAATTTCCCCACTTTTCGTTTTTTATTTGTGTGTTTTTTTTGTGTCCGGTTTGTTGTTGCTTAATATATTTTGAAAATAGTATTTTGTTGATGTTGTGTTCCTGCTGGTAAGATTTATTTTTGATATCAAGTTTATTTTTTAGCTTCTATTATACCTCTTTCCTCCTATATTCCTTCCACTCAATCACCAATCAGAGATGAGAGAACAGTAAACTCCTCTTTTCTTTGCTGTGTACTTGTATATCGTTTTTTTGCTGTGTTACAGGAGGAGCGCCGACGAAAAGTCTGAAATTTGCGACAACTAACAACAACAACAACAAAATAATGTTGTGATGAACTGCTGCAAAGCCAGCCCTTTTGGATTCGGATTTTTAAACTTTAAGACAGTCGGACACCACTCCTTTGACAAACTCTTTCTCCACTGGAATTCCTGGCAAGTTGTCTGACATAAGAAAGCAAGTCAACACTTTTGTGCCCAGAATATCAAAGGAAAACTCTAATTCCTGTTTTACAATATGACGGTTTCCAAAGGAAAACCGCTTGATGCTGAAAATTGTATTGGAAGACTTCTCCCCAAGAATGACCCACCAGGTCGCTCTGCGGGAACTGCCTTTCTGCTTCGGTGGCAACGCTTTTGCAAACATGTCCACGCGTAGCTTGTAAACGTTATCTAAAACAAGGTTCTGGCCTTCTGGTATCTCGGTGCTGCCCGGATGGTCAAATAGGGCAATGTCCAAATCAATACTAGGTCTCTCCCGCCCATTCTTGGAGATTCGTTTCAGGTTTTGTGCCAACATTATTGCCTCTGTGGTCGCAGTTAAGTTACCCACGTATGCTGAGATGTCCACCATCGCACTCGTGATTCGAAATGCCTGGTCCATGACAGACTTTAAATCTGTGATGTAGTCACTCATGGGCAATTTTATGCGAAAATGGTGTGCTTGCAGCAACAGAAAGCACTTGACGTGAGGGTCGCCAGCCATGTCTTCGTCGATCGACCACGTGCAGAATTTTGCCAACTCTACATTCAGTTTGTCCTCGTTGTGTCGGACTGGCAATTCATCGTACTCAATTGCATCGGAAAGCAACCTAAACACATCCTTTTGGGTCGGGCGGTTCCATTCTGTTATTCTGTCGTAGAAGCAAAATACAGTCCTATACGAAATATAGTAATACGATGCGATCTTGCCCAACGGCAACGGTCCAATGTCTTCAAGACTGCCGGACGCTTCGATACACCCACTGTCTTTCAAATCGCGGAGCACTAGTTTGCACAAATCTAGCAAGAACTTCTCGACAGTATCATCGCTCGCATCATCCAGTCCATAGAACGACGGGTTTTTCAAAATTCGCCGAAACATATATGTCCAAGTTAAGTATTCAACTGTATCTTTCAACGATGCAATCACGCCGCCCGATATTTCAGCATTTACATGGTTGTGCAATACGTCGCCATGCAACAACTTGCTTTCGACAGGAAACGGCTCGTAAAGGAATTTCTTGTAGAACTCTTTTTTTGGCTCATGAATCAATACACACGCGACTGCATCCTTGTCGAACTGTGGTCGTCCCGCACGCCCCATCATTTGTAAAATATCAGTTATGGCAAAGTCTACATACCGTCCTAGTTTCCCGTCAAAGTACTCCGTCCCTTTTATCACCACTAAATGGGCGGGGAAATTGACACCCCACGCAAGCGTTGATGTGCAGACTAAAACTTGAATGTGCCCTTCCAGAAACAATTTTTCAACAATTTCCCTGTCTTGGCTGCATAACCCACCATGATGTATGCCTATCCCGAACGGCAGGGTGTCTTGCAGGGCTTTGTCGCGGCAGGTTTGGCTAAGAATATCGATTTCATCCTCAGCGATCCTTAAGAACTGGCGGGGGTTTTCTTCTGCTGCACACAGTGAAATCAGATCAAGCGCCGTTAACCGCGTTTGACGCCGTGAAGAAACAAACACGAGCGTCGGTTTGTCGGGGCTGTATGTCTTAATCGAAATGTACGTGGGCTTGTTCATAGTTGCCATCCGTGGGCAGTAATGGCGGCCTGGAAAACCTGAGATGTGGACTTCTAACGGCACCGGTCGCACCGATGGCCTAAAATTATAGAGGCCAACTTTCCGTATCCCCATCCATGATCCTAAGTCGTGGGCGTTCGCAAGTGCAGTGCTTAGGCCAACCAGTCTAATTGGATTCTCAAGTTGCGTGGAAATGTTCCGCATGCGGCTGACGACCGCCTCCAACACAGGGCCACGATCTTCACCAAGTAGGTGGATTTCATCAATGATCACCAGTTCGACCTGCTTCACATACGACCGCCTGTGCCAAGAACGACTCACACCGTCCCACTTTTCTGGAGTGGTTATTATAATATGCGAATTTTTCAACGATTGCATATCGGGGGTGACGTCCCCCGTCAGCTGCACCACCTGCCGCCTAACACGCGACGTCGGTCCATACTTCCGCCTCCAGTCCGAATGGCGCTCTCGCGCAAGTGCTTTGAGAGGTGCGATGTAAACTACTTTTGCGCCCGGCCTTTCTCGCCACAATTTCATCATTGCCAGTTCGGCCACTACTGTCTTCCCACTTCCTGTAGGGGCACCGAGCAATATGTTCCTGTTCGTGTGGTAAACCGTTGGGAAGATCTGCGTCTGAATGGGGTTAAAATGCGTCCATGAAAACAGGCTCTGGAAGTCGCTATTTTGTAGTGCTTTAATTGACAGCGGTTGTAAATCCATCAAGTCCGTGTACGGCGACCGGTGGTCTGGCAAAATTAAATGTTGGAACGATGCTGCTATTACGTGAGAGGCGCCGATCCATCTGTCGCTTTCGGCCCGTATGTAGTACTGCGCAGGCAGTGGCTCAAAGATTGGCACGGTAAAAACCATTTGAATGGGCTCTTCGGACAGGTATTGCTTTTTGGTGATCATCAAGTATTCCGAGTGATAAATCCTGTCATTTTCAGAATCCTCCATCCATATATACCATGGCTGGATGTTGCCATGATTTCTGTCCGACCAGATAAAGTCAGGGTATATCTCCAACTCCACCTTCAAAATGGTCCTGGTTATCGGCAAGAGCTTAACTTGAATGTCCAATGCGGGGAACTGACGAATGTAGTCCAAAAGTTTGTCTCCCATTCGTTTGTATCGTACCAACTGGCCCAGCTGCTGCGCCGAGAAGTCATACAATTTACTCATCGGTACATCCCGCTCCTCGAGTTTCCGTACAAGTTCCATGGGAAGTTTTTCAAACTGCCGCAATGGATGGCAGATAGGTTCCCACCACGTGCGTTTGTCTATCGCCTTGCTAAGGGTAAGGAAGGTTTCGGATAGCCCAGGCCACCCTCTCTTGAGACAGATTTCGAATAGCCCCCGAGTAACCCGAGCGGCATTTTGTGCCACGTAATGTGTGTCTGATACCAACGTGAAGGATCGTGGATATATTCGGGATATATACCCTTGCAGCAGCGCGTTGCATTTTCCGTTCTTATTTTCAATCCCGCCTTTAATTGCAAAGGGGGCTTTTGCTTTGATCATGTCCAATTCTTTAAGCTCCTCGTCACGGACTCGCACGTTGTCCAATTCCTCTGCACTGCAAATCAAGTCGAGCACATCTTTCATTGCTAGATGTGGACTTAGCTTCTTATTGAACTCTATGATCGTTTCGTGCTTCAGATAAAAGTGACTTGCCACTCGCCCGAGGCTGGTGATGGCCAAATTACCAGACTTTGCGTCGTACCGCGCCATACGAGCGTCATCCAACTGGCGTGCTGCTGACTGTATCAACTCTGTTCTTCTCCGAACCAAACGATGATCCATGTGTTTCTCCTCGTAACTAATGCCGTAGGCCATTGGGTTACGCATCATACGCACGAACAAATACGTGTAGCTCAACCATGTAACAGC
>LT642289.1:2063-25440 GCA_900128585.1 Stramenopiles sp. TOSAG23-3 | reverse complement strand
TGAGCGCAGTGCGGATCATTTTGGTGGCAGAGGAGTCACCAGAAGCACACTTCTTGCCAGGCGTTGACGATGAGGCAGGTCAGGTGCAGTTGAGCGACCTCGCTTACATTATTTTTACCTCCGGTAGCACGGGCAAGCCAAAAGGCGTCAAGATCCCACACTCTGGCGGTTCCAATACATGCATTGATATGAATGAACGCTTTGGAGTCACGGCCAAAGACAAAGTCCTCTCTCTTGCTGCGTTGAGTTTCGATCTATCAGTGTATGACATCTTTGGTGTCATGGCAACCGGTGGTACACTAGTCATGCCCGACCATAGGCTAAAGGGGGACCCCGCGCACTGGCTCGACTTGCTCGAGAAGCATCAGGTAACAATTTGGAACACGGCTCCCCCTGTGATGACGATGATGCTTGACTTTGTTGGCTCGTCGAATGAGGTCCGCGAGCGCTTCAGATGCCTTCCCCTGCGGCTTGTACTATTATCGGGGGATTTCATTCCTCTAACAATGGCAAGTACCCTCAAAGAGCTTCTGTCAACCGAAGGCCTTTCTATAATCTCGTTAGGTGGTGCCACCGAAGCCTCAATCTGGTCATGCTGGTATCCAATTGGCGATATCTGTTCAGAGTGGACAAGTATTCCATATGGCAGTGCCTTGGGCAATCAAAAAATGTTCGTTCTAGACACCGAGACGCTGGAACCTGTGCCGGATCTTGTATCGGGGGAGATCTGTATCGGGGGAGACGGGCTGGCCTGCGGATACTGGGGCGATGTGGAAAAGACGAAGAAGGCCTTCGTCCAATGCGAAGCGTTGGGTGGAGAACTTATTTACCGAACTGGCGACCTCGGTCGCCTTTATTCGGACGGAAACATCGAGATCCTCGGCCGCACAGACTTTCAAATTAAAATAAACGGTTTCCGCGTGGAAATCGGTGAGGTAGAGGCTGCAATCAATGCTGTTGACAGTGTGGTCAAAAGCTCGTTGTGTATGCCTGTAGGAAAGAAGGGAGCGCAGCAGCTCGTCGCATTTGTTGTTTGTGTGGACACGGACGCGCCGACGGTCGAGGCGAAGAAGGCATTAGTGCTTGACGCTGTGCAAGAGGGCCTCAAGAGCCGAGTGGCATACTACATGGTCCCACAGTACATAGTGCTGCTGCCGGAATTCCCCGTCAGTGTGTCTGGAAAGGTCGACCGACAGGCACTCAAAAAACTCGGAGCGCACCTAGAGGAACAGCAGCTGCAGTCCACCACCGGGCTGCAGCACGTTGAGCCACGCAACGATACAGAAACTCGCCTCCGGGAGATATGGGAGGCTGTGCTGGGAAAGGGGGGCTTTGGCGTGATGGAGGCATTTAGTAAAATTTTGGGGGGATCGTCGATCAAGCTGCTGCAGATGCGGTACAAGGTCAAGGACGCGTTCGGCCAGCGCGTGCCCTTGGAGGTGCTGCAAAAGCACGACAGCATCGCTGCCCTCGCTACCTGGCTCCAAAGGGACGATTCCGTCAGTGAATCCACGTCATCGTTCAACACAGTAGCTGTGTTGTACAATGAGACTGGCTGCTTGCCTCCCCTATTTTTCGTCGCGCCCGTGACAGGAGAATCGCTCTGCTACAAGAAGCTAGCCGATATCTTGGGTGCGGAGCAACCCATTATCGCTCTCTCGCACACCCATGTTTGCCGAGATGTTGAGCAGGCGTCACTCGAGAGCATTGCTGCCGACCTTGTTGGCGCTGTGCTAGAGCACCTTGACACTTTGCCGGAGGGGCGGAAGGACAAATTCTCCCTCGGAGGCTGGTCTATGGGAGGCGTTTTGGCTGTAGAGATGCTGCTCCAATTGCGTCGGCAGGGCAAGTCTCTTGCCAGCGTAATACTCGTAGACAGCCCAGCACCCGTTGAGGGCACAACCGTGCTGGAAGACGAAGCGGCGTCACTCGTGCAGTTTGCAAAAGACATTGTAGCGCATGATGAACGCTCGTCGAGGCTGCCATTGGCGAGTTCGCTGAGTTTGTCGTCCGCGCCTCGGCAGGACATGCTCATTGCGCTGCAGCGACTCTCAGTGTTGCCCAAGGAACAGTCACTTGTAGAGTTTTCAGAATCGTTCGATGTCTACCAGCGCAACCTTCGGGCACTCGCAGCGTACCGTCCCCAGCTGGACAGCAGCAACCCGGAGCGCGTGGTGGTGCATCTCCTCCGCGGTACAGACACAAATCCCCATCTTCAGGCGTACCCGGGGCACAGCCGCCGTGATTTTGGCTGGGGGATGGCTGGTATTCCGTTGTCGAATTTGCCCATTTACCTGTACGAAGGCGATCACTATGCTGTGGTTCGTGACTCTGGAGCCAGGGCTATCGGCCGGATTATGCAGCGTCTGTTGCAAACAGCAGCACGCCCATCGCGGCAATCTGCTAGAACCAACTTTCATTTCGTACGAACTGTAAAAGGACTGTCAAGGACTTTGTCAAGTTCATCGCCACGAAATTCCGCCCCACTGCGATCGCTGCGGGACAAAATGGACGACTTCTGTGTCTGCACTGGTACATCCAAAGGCTTCGAGGACGACTCAGCAAAGTGCGCCCAGGACGCATATGGGGAGTTTGTTTCGCGAAGTGGGCGAATGCCACAGCTAATTCTGGTGACCGCAGACTCTACGCTAGATGCAAAAGCGGTTGTCGGAAGCCTGCAATTAATGGCTCCGGACGCACGGATTGCGTGCGTCTCGTCAGTGCCCCAAGTCGGGGCTCTCACCAACCGTGGTGTATCCAGGCTGGCACTGCTTGGCATCGCGGACCCCCAAGGAACCATCGGTCTTGGTTTTGCGGAGGGCGCGAGCACACAAAGGAGTGCACGCGAGGCTGGGTGCGAAGCGGCTAACATGGCCATGAGTGACGCCAAGCGCGCTGACAATCCAGATGTCATCATCGTAAATGGAACTTTCGGCTTCGAAGAGGAGATTTTGGCCGGTATTGCGACTGTTGTTAACAACGTGCCAGTCATTGGCGGTTCCGCTGCTGGTGATCTGGCAACACACGGGTGGTGGGTAGCTTCCGCCCACAGAGAGCGTGTCGACGTGAGCAATGATGGTGTGTCGGTTGTCATGCTGTGGACCAGTGTGCACACTGCAACGATCTTCTCCTCCTGCTACGAGCCGACCGCTTGCCGCGGCATTGTAACAAAAAAGGCCCATCGGGAGATACTCGAGATTGATGGCAAGCCTGCAAGTGATGTCTATCGAGAGTGGCTGCTTACTTCAGAGGATGCGGCAGCTAATGCAAATAAGGCCGACCAGAGCCATGTAGACGAGTTATGTACACTGATGCAAGGAGAAGCTGCTTCTATCGGCAACAAGCTTTTCCAGCTGTCCACAATGCGGCCGCTGGGGAGCCGATGTGACGATGATTTCTTTCAACTGATGCATCCAGAATCGATCACCAGCAGCAATGGGATCCGGCTATTTGCCGACGTTGCAACGGGGCAGGAATTGACACTCATGACTACATCATCCACGGACCTGGTAGAGCTAGTCGAGGCCGCAACTGAGGCGCCGGCGGTGGGGGAATTTTGTGAGAAACTTCAGGGCGCGCTGGCTTTCTATTGTGCCGGCTGCAGTTTGCAGATCCGCGATCAAATCGATGATGTGGCCAAAAACCTTTCCACAAGTTTGCAAGGCCAGCCGTTCATGGGTATTTTACCATATGGTGAACAGGGGACAGATGGTAGGGGAAGTGTGCATCACGGCAACCTCATGTATTCCTTGCTGCTTTTTGGCAAAAGCAAACAGAGGATTTCGGTCGGATCTGTGCGAGTACGTGACGCACGAGGACGTCAGTGGCAAGCGTAACAAAAATGAAAAAACAAAAAATGACCGTAAACATTTTAAAAGTTAATTAGATATTTTTTAACACATGGGAAATATTCATATTGTTATATCTGTGTATGATTCTAGACTAGATCGCCATGGTATTGTCTCTGTTCATACAATCTGGGACATCCCAAGGGTTTCGGCAAGGTGAGTTTGCACTGTGAATAGTCGAAACCAAACAAACTCCTGCAAACATGCACAATTCGCTTAAACTTTCCCACTCCCAGACTGAACCGCTGCAAACAAAAACTTGATTGTGTCACCATCCTTGATACCATACTTTGCAAAAAGACAGCCATCGTCCAAAATGGTACTGCCATACACAACATGTAGCTGTTCGGCTGGTTTTGAGCTATTAAATTCCATTATTTTTCCCTTAAAATCTGCAACGGTCATCAAAGCCGCCTTGTCGTCATCAATTTCCATTGGAAGTTGCAACTTGTTCCCTGGCTGCAAACTCAGCGTAAGCTTCATCGTCTTGAACACACACGCGCGCGCGAATTGTATTAATACCAGAATCAGATCGCAGTAGAAACGAAATCACAAACTCAATGATGCTTTGTTGCCCAAAATTTTTAAAAATCCTATTCTAGTCGTGCATTTTATTATAATATACATTTTCTAATACTGTTCATTCAATTGTGTTTTTTAAATTATTGTCTCCCCCCCGCGGCGCAAAAACAATTACTTTATAATTTTTTTTTTGCGCGACGAAAAAAAAAAAAAAAGAAAAAGTAGAAGAAAGAAAGAAGAAAGAAAAAGAAGAAGAAGAAGAAGAAGAAAGAAAAAAATGGATCATCACCACAGCACCATTGGCGAAAAAATGATACATCATCTCATAGCATAGAAAAAATAGAAAATCGGAAGAATATTTCACTACTAAAATACAAAGCCATTATTCGTTATTTGATTCTATTCATATTAGTCTAATAATATAATGTAATAACATGACAAAAGAGAAGAATCTTTTTTTTTTTTAGATGAATTTGTTAGTCGTCTACTCGTATGTAATAAATATATATAATACGTGCTGTGCTACCTTGGTAATACTTCATACTTTGACATCCTCGTACGGTATCTTATATGTGGTGTTATATTTTTCATTCAAACAATTCATTGACATTCCTTCCTTCCCACTTCCCACACCCCATATACTCGTATATATTGTGTCATATTTTGTCCGTTCTTCTTTTCCATCTTTGATTAGATGTTCAACCAACGATAATATACTGTTAACTGCGCGCTTCTTATAGACACAAAAGGATAACGCTGCGCCCACGATTCGTTTGCCTAGCCCGTCGAATCCTCTCGTTCGTTTTTATTGGAGCTTGCTTCGACTGCTCCCATGGCGTCTCTTGTCAATCCAAAACGGGGCGATGCGCACGACAAACTGAAGATTCTTTTGCAGTGTCCTGACGCGACCGTTTTAGAGAGGATGGTGACCGCATTCTTTGAAAAGGGGAAAATCGACATTGAGTTCATCAAGACCTTGCAGTTGCATATTGATATTTGTGTCCAACGCAAAGACATGAAAACGTGCTCGCAGCTCATGACCATCTACCAGCTGATAGAGTCGAAGGCGAAGCCGTCCAAGGAAAAGGCTACGGCCCCGCCCACGAAAGACGAAGTGCGACTGGACAAAGCGAAGAACCAATTGGCAGTGCTGTTCAAGTGCAAAGACGCGACAGAGCTGTCGACAAAGCTCAGGGTCTTGCTAAAGACGGGCGACGTCGACTTTAAGATTTTCGAAAAGCTGCTGGAGATAAACCTGGATGTCGCCACAAAAAAGAACTACACGACGAAACGAAAATTCATCGTAGTCATTCAGAATTCGATAAAGGAGTATAGATCGCAGCAGGAAAGGGCAGTGGGGGAATCGCGCCAGCTCCACGCCCCGTCCTTCACCTTCCATGGTCAGGAGAACGACGCGTCTGGAGAAAAGTCAAACGCAATCGTAGCCGAGGCCATAGACCTCATTGTGAACTTGAAGGGCTTGAACGACATGCTGCTGGGCAGAACGGCGCCGGGCGGTGGAAAGAGGAGGGGGAAAAAGAAGAAGAAAGTGGGAGGGAACAAAAACGTCGAGAAGCTCGCCAAGCAGCTCGTGGACAATGGGTACGCGATCTGCGACAATTTTCTCAGCGCGGACACGTGCACTGAAATTCGCCAAGAGGCGATTTCACTGGAACCCTACTTTGAGAAGAGCGAGATCTGGGTGGGAAAATCGAACGAAGTCGGGGCGCACGTCACGGTTCCTTCCGTGCGTGGCGACAAAGTTTTATGGATGTGCGGCGGTCATAAAAACCAAAACACCCAACAGTTTGATTCAGCAGGGGTCCAGCCGCAGACAAGGGGGGACGTGGCGCCCTGCAAGCCCGCGCTGCAGGCCTTGGCAATGAAGGGCGAGCTCCCCCTATCCAAATTCTTGGCGCTGAAGTCCACCATGAAGGCCATCGACAAGCTTGTGTTTGAAAAGTTGAGCCGAAAAGTGCCCTACCTCAATGGGATTTCAGAACGGAGCGACTGCATGCTGGCAAACTACAATGAGGGCGGACGGTTCCAGAGGCACGTGGACAACACGACAAGAGATGGGAGAAAACTGACGGTGCTCTGCTATCTGAACCCTGAAAAGTGGAAAGAGAGCGACGGGGGGCACCTTCGTATTCACCCTTCGACCAAGGACCCCGTCGACATTGCGCCCGAGGGGGGGAGGCTTGCGCTGTTCTTTTCCGACCAAATTGAGCACGAGGTACGACCTTGTTACGGCGAGCGGTTTTCGTTTACGATGTGGTACTTTGACTTCAACGAGCGAATGGGCGCGCTGAAGCAGGCGAGCGATCTGGCAGAAAAGACCGCACTGGGGAACGACGAAATGGCCAAGGACGTTGACAGCCATGCCGCTGCGAAAGATTTTATCTCGTTAATGTTTGGAGACCTTGCTACCGACGAAACTGGTAAAAGTTATTCGCTGGAGGACCAAATTGAGGTCGTGAAGGAGAAAGGCAAATCCCTGTCCAGCGTTGCCCTGAAGATTGTCGGGGGCGTGCTCGGCGTTGACAAAGACCGAGTGCTGCCGGCCGTCAACGATTTGGACACAAAATCTTACGCTGCGCTGCGCCACTCTTTCAGTAAAATGGGAGTCTGAGGGGGAAAATGAAAACTTTATAAGCGTAAAACATTAAAACAAGAAAATTGGCTGTTATTTAAGTAATTACATTAAAAACAAGAAAATTGGCTGTTGTTTAAGTAATTAACTTAATGTACTGCAAACTGAACTCTACTAAACATTAAAAAATATATTTTAAAATATTTTTTATTACTTGGAAAACAATCTTAGATTTCGAAGAACCAAGATGACTGATATAAAGTGAGAGTCTTCAAGCATATCATATTACTACATATATACTTTTAGTAAATATATTTTTTTTAACATTAGAGAGAGAGTAAAATGTATTATACAACAGCCAATTTTCTTGTTTTTAATGTATTATTCTGAGGTTCATTATTTATTTTCTTACCATGTACTGCCTCCTCTAATTAATCAAGCTTTCTCCCCCTGACTGCTTCCCATCTTTCTCCAGCAAAGAAACGCGCATTCTTTCGCTCAATGCCCCATGTCCCAACGACAGCAGTTCTACCCGACACTTCTGAATTGCATCGCTGTGAGCTTCCAGGGCATTTTCGAGACCAGGCGTTATCGGGTACGGGCACGCACCGGAATGGTCGCAGGAAATGGCAACGATCCAATCATGCACCATCTTGATCGTTTTAAAATGCCGCGCCCCGTTCTGAAGAAAGGAAATCTGCGGCCAATGTCGAAGAAAAGCTGAGGCGATAGATATCGGTAGCTTGTCGACGCCATGCATGGGCTGCACGGTACGCGCCAGCGCGCTGGTGACACCCGGGGGCCAGAACTGGTACGGCTCCAACCATGTGGACACGTAGTCTGACAAAGCCTGAAAATCAGTAAAAAAAAACTGGGGGGGGAACGCCCTCAACAGCTCAACAGAGGCTCGGGCAACTTTAACGCGAACGTTGCGAGCCTTCTCGTTCAAATTCACCAAAGAGAGGGCAATGCTGTGAAAGCATCCCTTGATCTCGTGCTTGCCACCTGTGAACTCATCGTAAAATTCCGTCAACGCTGTCTGGAACAGCTTGCCTGCGGCTCTCCTCGGCACAATGCGTTCCTCCACTTCAAGCAGCAGTCCAAAGCACGGCAATACCGTTCGTCGCCCCTCCGTGGCCGTGCTTCCGTGCGCTGCTAACGGCGCGGTGGCCTCGTCCCACTCGGACGACGTGGAGGAGCGCCAGTTCCCCAGGCTCATTTCGTTGGGAGCGTGACTCGTTGCAGCGTCGTACGTGCTCAGAAACACGCGCTGGAAGAGCATGGTCTTTAGAATGTCTACAAACGCTCGGTGCATGTCCCCAAAGGGATATAGAGGGTGGCTCCAAAATACGTCGGATATCGACCGACGGTTCGTCTTCAAAAAGCAAGTCTCCAGTATCAGCGTGTCCGGCAGGGACGAGCTTATGGATAAGGCCCCTAGCACGGAGCGCATGGCAGACGACTGGCCCCCGGTGCCCTTTGCATTCCGGTCCAACGCGAGGCAAAACACGATGATGCTCTCTTCCACTCGAAAATCACCTTTGGCCGCCCCGTTTGGCGCAGGCTGGCGTTCGTGCGCCCTCGCGCTCCCCAAAGGTTGCAGTTCGATCCCGTCAAAGTGCCATGATGCTGCCTGGAAGTAGTACTCGTAAAAGGTCCACGCGTTTGCCACGAAGGTTTCCGTCGACGTCAGCTCCAGCAACTGCCGTCCGACCTTGGCCAGTACTTTCCGGCCCCAAAGGCTGGTGCTGCACTCGTCGTCGGCCAAGACTGCGCTGTGCGACAAGTGAGCCACGCACGTTGCAAGGACCATCAGTGTGACGTGCGATGTTTCCATCGCAAAACAATCGATGCAGCACACGAAACAGGTCGACCAGCCACTTTTTGCAGCAGGAAAAATCGTGTCCGCTGTTCAGCACCTGGACCATCGATTCGCCGACCGCGTCAACAAGCTCCATTACATACGTTCCTAATTGACCCCGGTCCTCGTGCTTCTCAATCATCTCTTTCGCCAAACTCTCCAAATATGCACGCCAGGCCTTTACTGTTTTGCGCCGCCTAATGCGGTACGTTTCCGAGGCGTCGACGTCCTGCTTGCCCGGTGGGGCCCGCACCATTGACTGCGCCATTTTGGGCAGTTTCGACAAGAGCGAGGCGGAGCGGTCGCTGCCACTGCTCTGGGACATCTGGTTCTCGCTGCTTTGGCTCGTCCGCAGGAACGAGGAGTAGACGCTCGCGGGCAGAATCGACTTTTCGGCCAGGGCAGCAATGAGCCGCCGCTTTTCTCTGTGAAAATTGTACTCTGCATCGCTGATAAACACTTGGGAGGACGAGAGGAGGACGGGGATAACTCTTTTTACAAAGTACTGCCTTCGGAAGACGGCCGTCTGCGCCAAGGATTTCGGGACCTGTCCCGAGGTGTGGAACGCGTCGACGTACGCGACGATGTCCTTTGCAATCTGGTCCTTTGCGCTGCTTCCCGGGCCATCGTCGGGCGCCAAGGTGCACAAATCGTCGATGCGGGCATTCACGAGGCCCACGTAGTCGGCAACCAAGTCTCGAAAATCCAGGCGAAACGAAAGGGCGACGTGCTTGTTAAGGCGCAAGATCTCGACGCTGTCCAGGGGAACAAGGCTCTCCAAGGCCTTGATAAAGCTCGAAACGGTCCGTTTGCTGGGCTCCACGTACAAATCGTACGACCCTTTTCCCAGAATCTCCCGCCCTGCACCGTAGACGTTCCCCCCATCCTTGTTCCCAACCACCAGGGGCTTCAGCACGCTTTCCGGCCGAGAAGATGGCCCGGCGCGGCCACCGTCCCTGCCCTTGGAGGGTCGCGCAAATATGTCCTTGAAGAACGTCTTGTAACCTTTGCCTGCTATGAAAGGGAGAAGGCATTGAACGAACCGCACATTCGACGCGACTACCGCCACGAGGCCTTCCTTGATCTTTGCAACGCAAAGGCCCTTCGACAGGGACAGGAACCCGTGCAAAACCTTCTCCCTCTCGCCCTCCTGGCCTTTGGCGATCACCATCCCCACGCACTCCCTCATGAGGCACCAGTTTACTTCCAGCATGGACTCCGATTCATTCAGCAGGAACTGCAAGCCTTCCATGACGACCTCTAACTGTATTTGGGCGACAAATGTTCTCAGCGCGTCCAGCACGGTTGGGAGCCGGTCCTCCGCGGACGAAGCGGGGGACAGGCTGCTCTCCCGGGGGGCGCCCGGCACCGGCTCCGTAGAGGACGGCAGCCGAAGGATGTTCTTCAGCGTGGACAGCTGGAACGTCCGCAGCCACAGTCGTCTGCTGCCGTCGTCGGCCACGTCCACGGTTTTTAACAAATAGATCAGCAGCAGCGGCATGTCTCGGTCTCTGTCGCTCCTTAGGCGCATCTCGTTCACGGTTGCCATGGCGTTTCGAGACAGCAGCCTCCGCTTCGCCTCCGCCCCAACCGTGTGCGTTGGGGAGCAGCACTGCAGCAAGAACGTCGTGGCGTGCCGCAGCCAGAGCGCATACGCCGACCTCTCCGAGCCCCACGGCGCTTCCGCGTGGGCCGTTTTCACTGCTTCCAGCCAAACTCTGGCCAAACCTTTCGACGACTGCAGCAAAAATTGCTCGAACGCGGCGAGCCCCTTCACGTGCAGGCCCCACCCGAGCCCGAGGGGAACCGCGTACGTGCCGCAGTGGTTCTGGTACAGCTTCGTGACGAAGCTGGCCGGGCAGAAGGGGTAGGTTTTCGAAATGTGGGCGGCGGCGTCCACGGTTTCTTGTATCGTGGCGGGGCAGTACCACCCCGGTATCTTTGAGTTATTTACAATATGACGGGCGAGGGCGCTCGCCACCTTCACCTCCCGCAGCCACTCGTTGCTGCCCCTCTTCTCCGCAGCGAGCGACTGCATCCCCCGCTTCAACGCATCAAGGGACTCCGCCCTCGCCCCGCCCCTGTTCACTCCAAAACTGTTGTTCCGCTGCTTCCAGTTGCCGCCCGGGGATCCTGACGCCCCGCCCCCTCTTCCATCATCGAACACGTCACTGTTCAAGAGCTCAAAAATTTTTCGTTTCAACATGATTGCGCGATCTCCTACGCTTCTTCTTCTACACGGCCCCCATCAAAACGGTCGAACAAGGCGGACGGGAGTGAATGAAAATTCACGGGGAGGGAATAAAATATATGTACGGTGCAACTGTTTTGTTCTATACGAAGCGGTAAGAAAAGTAAAAAAAGAAAACTCCAACAATTACGTATGGTTGTCTACATTTTTAAAAATAATATATATTATTGTACATATTATTGTGCTCACAAAGTTATTACAAACACAAATTCAATTCCAAAAAAAAAAAGATACAGAAAAAAAGAAGAAGAAGAAACAAAATTATTATTATTAGATTAATTTTTTATTATGAAGAAAAAAGAAAGAGAAAAAAAAAACATTTAAAAAAAAAAAAAACGAATTTCAATTACTAGACGACTATTATTATGGTATTGTATTAATAATACTACGTGTTTCGTTGTCTAGTACTACGGTAGTAGTCGGTTCTATCATAAATTTTAAAAAGAAGAAGAAGAAAAAGAAAAAGAAAAAGAAAAAGGAGGATGAGGAGGAGGAAGGAGGAGGAAGGAGGTGGTTAAAATTTATTAATAATTATTAAAAAAACAACTACTAACTGGGGGGAATGAATAAATGGAATGAGTTTATGATTTTATGATTCTAAATATAAAAAATAAAGATGACAATGAAGAAAGGAGGTCTTTCTTTCCTTTATAGACCATTGTTTATTTCCTTTATAATAACGAGCGAGTTGAAACGGTGTGTATTATTAACATCCGTACGATCACTGCAAGGCCGTACATACTCTGACGGGAAGTTGCCAGGCCAATCGACGATATAGCCGTCGTTCGGTCACGTTTAATTTAGGACACCGCTGAATAGTCTGGTATGGTGTTGTTGTGCGCCCCCGAGAGTCTTTTGTCCAAGACTCGGTCTTTTTTTTTTGTCATCCTTTCTCTCATTTTTGCGATTTCTCCCTCCGTCTTGTACTGCCCGGTCGATGCGCTCCCCCAGAGTAATGCCCCCGGCCGCGGAGGTGCCCTTGGAACGCCCCCCGGGGCAACGGTCAGGGGCGCGCCGGAAGGGTGGAAGTCGGACGACGACTACGTCCGAACGAGACACTACCCAGACGAGAACCTAACTCCTTCGACCGTGGAGGGGTACAACATGGTTCGAAAAATTAGGCGCGCAGTGCGAAGAGCAGTCAGCAAACACCCAGACACATTTCGGCACGAAGAGCCGCATATTCGGGATTGGAAGCAAAAAGTAGACGATTTGGAAGACTTGGAGTCGAGGGCGGACATGATTGCCCATCACATGACGGACCCTTTTCCCTCCCTGGTCGCAGGGGACAGTGCGTCTGAACGCGATGATGTGGGAACCATGCCACAGAAAGACCGGGAAGCTAAGGAACAAAAAGAGGACGAAGCGTTTTTCTCAAATCTCAAACCTGCCAAAGCCGCATCGCCGGCCGCAAAGTTTGCCGGGGGGGCGATCGAGCGGCGGTCGGCCGAGGAAGCCACGCGCCGGTTGAAACTAGAGGAAGAGGTAAAGTCGGCAGCTGCGAAAGCCATCGCGAGGGCGCACACACCACCTTCGAAGGGGGACAGCAAGTAGGGAAGTCCGCAGCATGTACAAAGCAGTTCGGTTTTAAAGAGCGGAGAGTATTATTTAAATTAATTGAAAAGTTAACACACCTTTTTTGGTACGAGATTTGTTTATAATTTACGCGCGCCATTAACGCCTTTACACCAAAACAAAATGAACCTTCTGGATCTCTTCCGTCGAATGGAACCAATTTGGAGAGTGTTTATTAATGTAAAGCAAATAAATTTTACATTTTTACACCTTTACTAAAATTAACTGCACATGTTTACATTTGTAAGAGGACTAATTCTTTAAAAATTTTAACAACATCTCTCAAAATACATATATCTGTACATGTTTAATGTCAGATTCGTGTGTTTGTTAAATAGGTTTGATATCTGCACGCCACATCATAACAGATCGTCCAAGTCGTCGCTCATGGGCAAGCGACGCGTCCATCTCTATCCCGATTTGGTCTTCGTCCTCGCTGTCGCTTAAATCGCTGTACTTCTTCTTGCCTGTCGTCTTCGTCGGGGAACCCTTTCGCCGCATAGGGTTTCTCCCGCCCGCCCCCACACGTTTGGTCAAAAACTTTGCCCTACCGTTCGCCTTGTCTATCTCGGTACACCGTGCAATATGATTTTTAAAATTGCGCGCAAACGATTTCAATGCTTTTATTGGAGACTTTAGTTTCTTCCGTATCGGTTTGGAAACTTTTGGCCGTTCCATTGCATTCATGGAAACGAGCCTATTACCAAGGGGCCCGTTTACAAGTCAACCAGAAGAACCCTATGAGTGAGTTGAGTAAGTGAGTGCAAGGGAAAGAATGCTAACCGAAACTATTTACTTCCTGGTCTCTCCTGTTGGTTGCTTCAGTGAAAATTGGAACAATTCGTTTTTCTTAATCTAATCCAGAAAGACAAACAGGAAAAGAAAGAAAGAAAGAAAGAAAGAAAGAAAGAAATAGAAGGAAAGATGGAATGGAAAGATGGAATGGAAAGAAAGAATTGAGAAAGAAAGAAATGAAAATATGAACAACTATTATATAATAATAATAATAAATTACGGCATTCTCATCATACCGGCCGTTCTTCGTATCTCTATATCTCCCAGCACAGCGCATTGCTTTAAAGACGGAAAATATGAAACCGAAAATTAGGGATTCCCTATACTTGTTGCGGTCTTAAGTATACTGGTAGAAGCCAACTCTTACTTATCCGATGTTTTTTCCTCCTGCTGTGTGCGTTGCACGTATTAATAATATCTTTAAACATTTTTAAAACTTTCTTTATGTAGAGAGAGGGAAGGACACATATTATGCTATGAGTGTTAAATTTCATGACACAGCAAGGTTCTGGTTGCGGCATCTAGTGACATTAACTGATAATAATACATTCGAGAGTACGAACCTCGAACATTTAATAAATGCGAAATATAACTTAAAAATATTAAAAACTATTTCTCTCCTTTTTTTTCATTCTTCTTCTTCGTTCGTTCTTCTTTCTTCTTTCATCATAACTACGAGGCGTATTCGTCTTCTTTTTTTGATAAAAGATAGTCGTCTTCTTCTTTAGAATATATATATCAGCAGGGTGAACAATGTACGAACCAAAATGTACCGAACGCTGATTGCATGTTGTATAAAAAAAGGTTGATTGTTGAGGAAGAAGAAGAAGAAGAAGAAGAAAACCGCGAAATGACAAGGAGGAAGAGGTACACACAGGAGGGAGAATGACACATAGAATAATATTATACCATAGTAGGAGGAGCAAAAAAAAATATATATCTTCTTTTTTTTCTTTTTTCGCGTTCCTTTTTTCTTCTTACAGAATAATACATACGGGTATTATCACACAACAACAATATTTTGTTAGGCTTGTTCGTACATTTTTTGGGTCACGGTAAGAGTAGTTTTCTTGTTTTCAAGGCACGAACAGAATATATAGAAAACCTCGTAAATCCGCTGGCAGCTTAAACTGGCTGCAAAGAAGAACAGATGGCCGATATTAGTGGCGGTGCGGTGAATGAACGTGAAGCTCCGGGGGAGCAACTAGAGGCCGCCATTGCTGCCTTGCCCGGGAATATCCCCGAAGAAACGAAAACAAGGCTTCGTGATTCCAATGGCTTGTTTAGCATGGTTGCTATCAGTGACTTCCGCGAGGGGCTAGAGGCGAAACTCCAGGCGATTCGCTGCGAGACGTGCAAAAAACGAATCGCGTTGGACTTGGACACTATTTTGAAACATTACACGGACCATTTGCACGGGAAAGAACGGCGGCGGGAACAGGAAAACGCACGAAAGGCGTCGAGGGCGGCGGCCCGGAACAATCGTCCCACTACCTCGCAGCCAAAGTTCTTTATATCCCCGTCAATGCTTGGTTGGTTCTTTCATTACGGTTGTGAGCGTTATTTGCATTTAGGTTCAGCTGTAAAAGGTGGTGGTGGCGGTGAAATGCAGAATTTATTGGGCCATAAGTCTACCGATATGCATGAAATTGTACGCAAGGGCAGTCGGATGTCGTCGGTGCTGGACAAAGGATTTGACTGGGAGGACCGGCTGGTGGAACACTTGCAGAACACTGGCCTGCCTGAACGGTGGCACGAGCTGAACAAAGCACAGAACCCAGTACAAGCAGCCCGAGACGAACTGCAGACCCCCAACCTGAATAAAAAGACGGTAATCGATTTAGAAAAACTGGCAAGAACACGATCTAAGTGCCGTTGCAAATTTCCCGAGGAGCGGCACGACGATACATGTAAGTTCTATTTGGTCCAGGCCCGTCGTTCCCGGGAGCTTTTACATACCGCAGAAGTTGGTAAGTATCTACTTTGTTCAACCCTTCTTTACATGTCTCATTCATGGCATCGCTGACTTATACCCCACCCCCCTTTTCAGGCACCGTCCTGTTTCAAACCCTGTTCCAGGTCCCCCCCGAGTTTTACGAAAATGAGCTGAAGGGCGCAGTCAAGTTTACCCGCTTTATGCCAGATTTAATCGTGATAGAAGAAAACGAGAAGAAGGAACGAATTGCAGTTGTAATTGACGCAAAAGCGTCAAGGTACATCAAACTCGAACATCGCGCGCAAGTAACGTTTTACGGTATCGCACTGCGCAAAATAGTCGAAGTCACAAACACGACGTACAAAACGCAGGTAAAGATTTCTGATGTTGCAGGTGTGTGGTTGAATGGTAAAACGGCCCCCTCCATGTTTTCCTTGTGCGATATGATCCCAGCACTGGACCGATTCATCGAACATACATTGCCGACTATTCTGACGGAAGAAAACTATACAAAAGGGCACAGTGTTCAAAAGTGGCATTTTTCTGAGCGTTGTGTGGGCTGCCGCTGGTTTGATAAGTGCAGAACGGAAGCCAGCAAGAAGAAAACGCTTTCGCAGATCCCGCACATAGAGCGGGAGCAGAAAGAATGGCTCGAAAGTTTTGTCGGGAGAAAAAATGAGGCATTGGCGGGGAACCACAGCATTGCACCTGCAGTTGGCGCATGCGAAGATATCGAAAGCCTGAGCAAGTGCCTGGCGCAATTAAAAGCAAGCGAACACGTAGAAGGCAATGACGTCGGAAATCCATCCACGTCGCTCGAAGAAAGAAGGAATTTGAGTGCGACACTTGGTGTCAAGTTCGACGCTTGCGGTCTGCTGGACGGGGGCATTCCAAAGCTGAAAGCTTTGCAGGAATACAATACAAACCGTTCGAAGGCAGATGACCGTTGGAAAAAGCAGGTGTTTTATCCCACAGGCGCATACAGTCTTCAAATTCCGAATGAAGAAGATTGGGGAGTTTTTATTGCCATGCCGAAAGATTTGCGCTCCGATTGTGTATATTCCTACTGCATTTGCACCAGATCTGGTGCAAATGCACCAGGAACGGACTACAGCTACAATCAGTGGACAAAAACTTATTTTGAAGTCATTCCGCGACCGTCCAATATGGCCCCCGAAAGGAACGAAGGGGATGAGAGACAATCGCCGGAGGGGGCGAAACAATCACAAGGACCCGTGAATATGGTTAAAAAATTCGAAACATTCATGGAGGCGTCCCGAGGACTGATGAAAAAATTCGTTTCTGACATGGTAGAAATTATGGATGAACTGACGGAGTTGAACCCAGAATCGAAGCCAAAAACGTCGTTCTATGTTGTAGACAGAAACACTGCAGCAACAATTGTATCCTCGTTGATTGACTTGCTGGAAACTTACAAGAGAGAAGGCTCAGATCCGAATCAAGTGGGTTTTGAAAATACCCTCAAATGTTTGTACGTTCTGATGCACACAGCAGACGACATTGTTTGGAAGCACCAGCCGGATATGAAAACGCAGGCACTTCAAGATGTGCTTCCACGTTTTTCCGTCGTATTGGAAGAAATAAAAAAACTTGTGGCTTTACCGATTCCATCATTTTATACCGTGAAAGACGTAATGAAGTGTTTGTGTAACAAGCCGCTCGACATTTCCCCCGAAGCGTACGAACAGGCGCTAGACAGTTTCGGGGAGCAGGGGATCTACGAGTCATGGGCGCTAGCGCACGCATTCAAAGCCCGCGTCAGTGACGACAAATACAAACGACTAAAAGCGCTCTTGCTGAGGGAGTTAAGCGCTTGCAACGCACTTTTGTGCGCCCTAAGAGCCCCTGGCCGTGGCGTTGCCAAGTTTTTGCCGAAAGAAGCGGACACGCTTAAAGTCGACCCACCGCTGCAATTTGAGGACATTATGTACCAAAAAATGCGATTTTTTGTTGACTTTGAATTCCTTTCTAGATATAGGGAAAAATTACAGTCCCGAACAACGTCGTTGCCAAATCAGATTACACAAGATAAAATAGCAGTATTGCGTTTTGAAGCATACGCTGATGGATCAGTAGATGGCAAATATCTCTATGAAAATATTTCGGGCGACGTTATCTTCCGATGTATCGCTGGAATCGATAGCTTGGACGACTGCAAATTTGGGGCATGTCCTTACATTTTAGTCGAGGGAAAAGACAATAATAAGTTGCAGCAAAATATTGTGAAGTACAGCGACTTGCGTATGTGCAACCGAGCTTATAACATGCACCCCGGTTGCAATTGGCCACTATGCTTTTGCAGAGTTGTCAAAATCGACAAGGAAAATAATTTGGTGACACTTAATCTCACAATTATGCAGAAGAAGAAGAAAAATGGCAAACATCAGTTTCAAAGAGCATCGGGCATCAACTTTCGCAACCACCGGAACAAATTATTCTCTGTTCACGCACGTTTCGTAGATTTCAACACACAAAAGCTTCAAAATTACATTTCGGACGAAGCCAAAGCATTTGGGTGCCTTCAAGTAAGCACTTATTGGTACGTCATGAATTCTCCTTTGGCTTGGTGCGAACGGCTGCGAAAGAACACTGCGGCCCTGCAGGCTTTCCAGGGACCAATAAATACACACGGGGGCGACTGCAAAACAGGGCTCTCAATGACTAGTTCACAGAGCGACATATTTGAGGCCATTCGAACTCACCGACTAGTAATTGTTTGGGGACCCCCAGGAAGTGGCAAAACTTTCTTTTCGGGAAGCACAATAGTTCAACTGATTCGAATTTTCATATTAGCAAATGTGCCATTCCGGATACTGGTATCGGCTGCAACACACGAGGCAATCAACAACTTGTTAAAGAAAATTAGAAAGCTAGATGATACGGTGAGGGTTTGCAAAATGCAAAATAGTCCTCAGAAAAAGGTATATCGTCCGGGTGACGAATGCGTTGTAAAATATAGCGGAGATTGGGCCATAGGTACAGTAATCGAAGTTGATGTTGAATCGAGCCGATACAAAGTTCGATTACTTGCTGGCGGAAGGCTGGTATGGATACAGGCCGACCCCAAGCTAATTGCACCATTGGTGGAGATTCGTCGTCCCAATTCCATGACGAAGTTCTTGGAGGATAACCCGCAGTGCGTCATTGGTGCTACAGTATGGACACTCAACCGTTTCAAGCGTAATTTTTTGGACAAAACAGCCAAGAAAACTTATGAATTTGATATGCTGTTCGTAGATGAAGCTTCCCAGTTGAGAGTCCCAGAAGCAGCACTTGCAATAAATTTGCTGCAGAAGGACAAGGGGCGCTTAGTTGTAGTTGGGGACCATTTCCAACTTGCACCAATTGTCCACGAGGAGTACCCTAAAGATTTGGAAGCTGAAATAACACAGCCAAGAGTGTACGAGTCTTTTCTCACTTACCTTAAGAATCGTCTTGCAACTGAACTGGCAGGGCAGGCTGATCCTGATGGGTCTTATTTTAAACAGCTGAACGAAAACCATCGAATGAGCCGCCCGCTCGCGAAAATGACAGAGCATACGCTAGGCTACTCTTCGTACAAAATTTGCTCTAACGGCGGCTGTAAGTGCCGGATGAATGCAGCCGGCGTCTATGCCCGTGCAGAGCGCCTGAAGTTTGAACCGCCACCTCCACGGAGTGCTCTGGATGATAAGTTAAACCAATATCTAAACCCAAAGCATGCCGTGACAATGGTTAAGCTTGCCTCTAGCGCGCCCGAGCCATTCACAAACGAGGAGGGCCGAAGTTTCGAAGCAGAGCTGGTTGCACGTATTGTCAACCGCTATAGAGAATCTTCTGAAGACGAAGGCCGAGTGTTCTGTATCACACCGCACCATGTACAGCGGAAAGCGATACTCAACGGCATCTCTGAGCGGCATCTCGAAGGGGTGACTGTAAACACTGTCGAATGCATGCAAGGGCAAGAAGCTGCGCTGGTGATCATATGCTATGGATTTGTTGACAGCAGCATGGTTCGTGCAGAAAGCAGTTTCTTGTTTTCCCGTAACCGATTAATCGTGGCACTTACTAGGGCTAAATCAAAAGTAATTTTCATCGTGTCAGATCCCATCATTAATCCTTCGTTCGACATATTCGAAAACCCAAACGCGGAAGAAGGGCACTCGCTGCTGCAAGGGGTTTACCACTTGTGCTGCCCCAAGAGCGGTGAGCAGGATTACCATATTTTTGAACACTTGTGTGGACATGAAACCGACAGCTCTGGACTTTCTATAGCTGGGACCATCGAGAGCAACTCAAGCGGTGGTGGCAGCACGTTGGTGGTGCAAGAATCAGTTGAGTCACAATTAATTGCAAGTTCTCAAGGCCAGTCACTAAAGAACGACATTATTAGTTTGTCACATTGTTCATATTGCGCTTCATCCGACAGTGATTCAGACGAAGAATCTCACGAGGCCTATCTTAAAAGCCCAAGCATTGGCGGAAACAGCCAAGGCATACTGACCAGTTCTCCTGGACCGCAGAACGTCAGGTATTTGTCAGATGGATTGTGTTCAATGAGCGTTCAAGGTTCCGACCAACCAACTTCCGCGAGCGTTCCATCAACATTGAATGTAGAATCACCCAGCGTCTCTCTTGCAAATGGAAACGACAAAATAGGCGGGAATGTACTTTCCGCAGCAACATTCGCTCCCTCACCATCTGACCGCGCGAGCGCCAAAGCGATGCAACGTAATTGTCCACCATTGCCTCTGCCACCAAGTTTGGACAGAAGCCTCGGTGAGGGCTGCGCATCGTTTGCCGTCAGCAGCCCAGTGATACCCACAACCCCCAGCAGCTTGGACAGGAAAGTATCCGCACCAGCATCCTCTGAAATTATTGACGCAAAACCACGTGCGCCGAGCGCCGGCGAAGGAGCAGGAAGCAGTGGAAATCAACCGTTCGAATCTGCTGACTACCCCTCCCCGAAACGAAAATCATCGCCGGATACTGTAAACCCAACAGGATCTGGGACACGAAAATCTAAAAAATCTAAAAAATTTAAAAAGCTGTACGATCAGTGTGGCCATATGAACGGTGCAAGAAAATAATGCAAAAAAATAGTATACAAAGACAACATAGTGAGTAAGACAAAAAACAAATAAATGTAATGAGGAATAGACGACCCTCCACCATATTTTTAAGCTTTCATAGAAATATTAAAATAATAATGAAAAGAAGAAAAGAAGAAAAGAAGAAAAGAAGAAGAAATCGAAAAAGAATTGTTCGTTTTTTTATAGGTAAGAAATATTAAAAATAGTATGTATAATTAATATACTAAAATTCTCTTGAGCTCCTGGTACTTTCGCGGGTTCTTCTTTTTTTCTTCTTGTGAAGTTCACATCCTGTGCTGTCCCTTTGTGGTTATCTTGTATCTTGTAATAAGCATGGTATTATACTACCGACGACGACGGGAAGATAAACTGCGAAAGTTTTCATTCTAACTAAATAGACACTATACATTTTCAACAATACAATGTGTAAAAAAATATTATGAACGGAAGAAAACGAAGGCAGATTCATTGTTTTATTTGAATAGGATGATATTTGTACTGTTTAGTCTTTGTTGTTAATATAGTTTTCTAAAGTATTTTTTATTTTGTCCAAAAAAATGGCCGAGGAACCCGGTTACAGGTCACCGAAGAAAAAGGCTCGGGTGAAGGGAAGGAACTCGGTTTCGCCATCGACGGCTCCACGCGTGTACCTGAATTGTCCGTATGCAGAGAAGGAAGAGTGCAAAAAATTAGGGGGGATGTTCGACTTTGGGAGGAAAAAGTGGTATGCGCTGGATTATGGTGGTGATATGAGCCCATTTGATCCGTGGTTACCGAGGGCCAACGACGCCAACGTGCCGCAAGTGCGAAGACTTCCCAGTCAAGAATGTGCTGCGCGGGCACCGAGACAGCCAACGAGGCAGCCAACAGCCGAGCAGCAAGTTGTTATTAGCTGCAGTACAGACCCTTCGGTCTTTGCTGCCATCATTGCCGGGGCGGGAACAGGGAAAACGACGACGCTGGTCGACTTATCCAACCAGCACAAAGACAAGGCCGTGCTCTACTGCGCGTTCAACAAAGAGGCACAGCTGGACGCGTCCAAGCGGTTCGGGCCGCACGTTGAGTGCATGACACTGCACTCTTTGGCGTTGCAGTGGTTTCGTCTTCAGCATGCAGGAGAAAATATTGCTATTTCAAACGATAATTTTGACAGGTTTGAAGACCTCGGTCCAATTGTGGGCTTCGAAGCCGAAGGGGTGATGGCGGAAGACTACACTTCCATTGGCTATTTTGTTTGGTCTACGATGGAAAAGTTTTGTCAATCGGCAGGCCACGAGCCTCTGCTCGAGCACATCCCTGCCAAAGCCGTACAATGGCACGACGAGGCGAAGAGCGCGATGTACCCATACGTAGAGTGGGCACATAATTGTTTCAAGGTTTGTGCCAACATCAAAGATACGAGGCTGCCGATCAAGCACGACATTTACTTGAAGTGCGCCCAGTTGAATGGGGCCCAGTTTGTCCATAGAAAAATGGGCAAACTGTTTGAGATTGTGCTTCTTGACGAGGCGCAAGATGTGAGTGAGTGCCAGTCCGCGTTGGTGCGGGACCAGCACGATGCAGCACGTTTCTTGATTGGCGATCCTCATCAGTCGATCTACCAGTTTCGAGGCTCAGATCACGCGTTGGAGCGCGTGCGCTCAACTTTGACGAACATGTTCAAGCTCCAAACTTCGTTTCGTTTCGGCCAAAACATCGAGCGTGCAGCTAATTTGATTTTGTGGTGGAAGCGTTGCGTCATCCACATAGTCACCAAAGGGAAGGGCGGTAAGTTTGGAAAGCCGGTCAAAATGAACCTTCTGGGGGGCAAAAAAAACTGGGAAACGAATGTGCCCGTGCACGGTCTTGTCCGGTACCAAGGAAGCAAGGGGAAAGGAACCGGGACTCAGCGCTCCCAGCCCACTCCGCCTTCTCCGTCGACGGGCGCCGTGGACAGTTCAACGGGGACGGAGAGAGACAATTACCCCTGCACAATCATTGGAAGAACAAATAAAGGTTTGATCGATACAATGGTCGACATCGTAACGAAGCATTTGAAAGAATTGAATGGCCTAGGCGACGAAGACAGCCTGGAGAAAATTGACTTTCGCGCCGTTGATTTGCGAGACTTGAAGATTGGAGTCGTGGGCAAAAATTCGATAAAGAAAATGAAGGGTTGGATGGAGCGAGCCATTCGGATCCAAAAATTAAAGGAGAACAAGCCCTTTGGAGGGGACAAGGTTTTGGCCCGATTCCGGTCGTCATTCGAAGCCCTGAACAAGTGGGCCGAAGATGCCAGAGACCAGACACTGCTGATGTTGATCTCGTGGGTCGAAGGGTGGGGGGCTGCCACAGAATCGTTTGCAGGCTTGATGCTTAAATTGCTTGCGGATACTGTTCCGTGGCAGTTGGCAAAGTACCGCTTCAGTACTGTGCACCAGTCCAAAGGGTTAGAGTTTAAGAAAGTCCGCCTTGCAAACGATTTTTCTCCACTGGTCGACATCACGGGATACAACAATGCTTTGAAAACCGGGGAGGACTACAAAGCCAAGCCCATGAACGATGAAGTCTTCAACTTGTGGTACGTTGCGGTCACAAGGGCCGAGAGGATTTTGGAAGTAAACGGTTACTTCAAATCGTTCGTGGGCATGCTCAGCGTCTTGCTTGAAGCCGAACATTTACCCAAAGAGTTTCTGAAAGAAGACCCGTGCCCGGTCCCATTGGAAGCAATCAAGCAATTTGTGGAGGATTTTGCTTGAGTTCTGGTTCTGTAATTTCCCCATTTATCGTACAGATTCTCAACTATAAGAGTAAAGAGCTTAAAAGAGTACAAAAATTATCTTTAAAAAAGAGAGTTCATGAAGGAATGCAAACCTAGAATGTCTAAATCTAGATTTCAGTTCGCAGTACATTAATTTTAATTA
>LT642288.1:3282-25477 GCA_900128585.1 Stramenopiles sp. TOSAG23-3 | reverse complement strand
TGCCAAACAATTCTGCTTTAGGCCAAGGCACCACATCTCTTTTAAACAAAAGGTATAGGGTTCCAAGCGAAACCGTATTTCTCGAATGGTTGCCTTGTCAATGTCTTCACGAAGCCTGCAATAGTCCAGAATGCCTCTGGTCGTTCGCATTGGCTTTGCGACTTGCGGCGTGAGTCGTAGACTCTCATTCTGTGTAGCTTTCTTTCTCTTTCCAGATGGCTTCCAGCAGCTACCCCCTCGCCTCCTTTTTCTCGGCTGTCTCAGGCACTTAAATACTTCTCAACATCCAGTGCCGCCATCGCGCCACTGCCAGCCGATGTGATTGCCTGGCGATACACGTGATCGGCAACGTCGCCAGCGGCAAAAATGCCTTCGACAGAGGTTTTCGTGCCATGCGTTTCCAAATACCCGTTGCTGTCCATTTCCAATAGATCCTTCAAAAATTTGGTATTCGGGTCGTGGCCAATTGCAACGAAAGCCCCTTTGCAGTCCACTCCCCCTGCCACTACTGTGCCACCGTCCCCACCAGATGTAGTTTCAATGCGGACCTTTGTCAACACGTTCTTCCCAGATTCCGCTTGGACTTCACTGACAAACTCTTTCACCACTGAGTTCCACAGTATGTTGATCTTGCTGTTCTTCTTAACCTTTTCGGACAAAACGAAAGATGCGCGGTGAAAATCATCCCGGCGGTGCACGATGGTTACCTTGGAACTGGTACGGGCGAGCACCAGGGCATCCTCCATGGCAGTGTCGCCCCCACCGACAACCACTACAGGCTGGCCGAGGTACAAAAACCCATCGCAGGTCGCGCACGAGGAAACACCCGTGCCTCGAAGCTCGAACTCTCCCTTCACGCCCAACCAGCGGCTACTCGCTCCAGTCGCGATGACCACGCTTTCGCCAAAGACCGAGGAGCGCTTTGTGTCGTTCAAAATCAGCTCAAAGTTTCCCTTTCTTCCTGAGCGCTTCAGACCAACCACAGCTTCGTTCACCAGTCGCGTCCCGAACCGATGGGCCTGGCGCCGCATCATCTGGACAAGGCCCCGGCCAGTAGCGTCGTGCCCGACGACGCCCGGGTAGTTCTCAACATCGACACCCTTTCCCAAGAGCTGGCCGCCAAACGACGGTGCGATCACTACCGGTTCAAGGCCGGCGCGGGACGCGTACACGGCCGCTGAAAGTCCCGCGGGGCCCCCCCCTACGATGATCACTCGTTCCACTGGTTTCAAAATCGTTAGGGCGCTGAACAAGGTCTCTTCGTCCGCTTCCCGCTCCTCTCTTCGACGTGCAACCTCGTCCATGAGCATCCTTTGCGGAATCGCGGTGATGTCAAATCGGACGCCCTTCACCGAAGCGGTATTTCCGGACATCCGAGGCTCCATCGTGTCGCCCTCGAACCCGCCGTCGATGTCATCGGCGTCGACGCTCGTGGCGGTCGGCTCGCCCTGCGCGCGGCCCGTGACTTCGGGCTGCTTGCCGTACTTCTTTTTCAGCATGCGCATGAGCTTTGCCGTCTTCTTGCTATACTTCTCCGCCAGCGCGCCGCTAGTCTCTGCCTTGCTCTCGTCCCCGGCGTCCTTGTAAAATTTTTCCAGCGACTCCTTGGTCACTTCTTTGTCGACGTACACCCCAATCTGCTTTGCTTCGTCGGCGAGTTGACGACTACGGCGCTGCAGCTCGTGGGAGTTTGCCCCGGAGAACTCCCCGCGCTTCTTCCCATTCAAGTAAAACTGAAAGGTGGGCATCGACGAGATGAAGCAAGCACGGCTCGTCTCATAGTTGCGGTTCACGTCGATCTTTAAAAAAACGGCCTCCCCCTTCATCTCGTGGGCCAACCGCTTGTACGCTGGTGCGATCATGCGGCAAGGCCCGCAGCTGTGACTGAAAAAGTCGACAACGACCGGAAGGCCAGTGTCGTCCTTGTGCTGTTGCAGTATTTGTTTGAAATGATCGTGTGTGCCTACCTCCATGACGACTCCGTCCGTGTACGCCGAACTGCCTTTCCCGTCGTACTCGACTTCGCCAAACTCCGAGTCCGCGCCCGCTTGAAAGTAGTTCTTGTATACATACATGGCCAGAAACACGACCATAAGGGCGTTTTGCCACGAAAACGACGGTAACCTGGAGGAAGACCGTGAGTTGTAGTACTCGTCGTACATTGGGCGGCGCGGCTGATTCGGACTTGCCCGAGGCGGCTGCTGCGGCGGCGGTCGTGCGCGTGGCCGGTTGTTCACTTCCGGCTCGAACTTTGTCCTCCCGACCGTTCTCACGTAGAGATTAATTAGATCAGTCTTTTCAAAACACCCAGAAGTGTCAACGTTTCCTGCCCTAAGCTTTTCCTTAAGCTCCGATATTGAAAGCTTCGATGCTTCCTGCCGAGCCATAGCTGCCGCCGCTGCTGCAGCTGCCATAACAAAAAATACTAGTATGTGTGTTGTGTATAAACCGTACGCGACAACAAATAAAACCCTTTGTTTTAAAACGGTGAATTGAAGAAGAAGGAGAAAATTAAACCACAAATACAATGAAAACGGTTTTCTTCCATTTCTCTAACCGTCCCATCAATATTTAAATACGAATATATAGATTAGAAATATAAACTTACAAAAAGAGAGAAGAAGAGATTATAGACGACTACTAAATTCCTACTAAATAAAAGAAAGAGATATTTTTATTATTGTACCTGTACTTTTTTCACAATCGATCGGTGCAAAGTTGATTTATCACACCATCACACCTCCTAAAAAAAGGAAATATCAGTACAGGAACACACCATAGGGTGATTTTTAACTATTTACATAGAATTAGCACAGAAGTGTTTTTTTATTTCACAAAGATTGGTTTAGTTTATTTTCACTCTACGCATTTATATAGGTTAATATTACAAGTACGATTTTTTCAGTTTTTAAATAGGAAGAAAAGAAGAAGATGCCAAAATAATACATAGACGACTAGTTATGTTAGACGACTATTTTATTACCTTCTTTTTTTTTATTTTTTATTATTGGATGGAGGAGAAGAAGAAGGAAAAAAAAAAAGGATGAAGGTTTTATTTTGATGCTGTGTTTATGCTAGCTTCTTCTCTTTTTTGGAGGAGGAAGAAGAAGAACAAGAAAAAAATAAGAAGAAAAAAATATATATTTTTTATCTATCTAATTTTTGAAGATATTTTACTTCTGCTTTTTATCCGTAATTTCATCGTCAAAAACCAGGGAATGGCGAGGAAATCCGCAGGCAACTTTGTTTCGTTCAAACATGTCGCGCAGCTGATTAAAATATTGCTCGTGGACTTTTTCGACCTCTTTCTGGGACGGGACAAAGTCCGCGGACTTGGGCTTTGGAAGCTTGATGGGCTTTCCAATGATGATAGTGATGGGACAACGCCGGGGGATTGCTATGAACGCCCCGTAGGGAATGAAGGGGACGGGAAAGCCGAGGAAGGCCCGGGACCACTTCTGCAGGAACGAAAGCTCGACATTGTCCATCAATATCCACTCTCCCATCGACAGTATCGGCACGAGAGAGGCACCGTACTGGATCGCCATGCGAATGAACCCTTTGTGCTTGCGGGTAAGAATTACGTTTTTCCCGTACGACTTCGTTGTGAAGATTTCCACTTGCCCCCCGGGAACAATCATCGTGCACAAGCCTGAGGATAGCGCATCCTTTACATTGGCCCTTGAGACTTCTCGCGCCCCGAGCATCTGGGAACCGTCTCGAATACCAGGGACGCTATGAATAAAACTATCTGTCATGTAATGCGGCAGCACGCCCGGCAATAGCTCTTGAAAGCGAGGATGAAGGTACATGAGGCCGGCTGTGTACGGGATGATCCCGTGGGGGTGAAACCCAAAAAGGCAGCCGTTTTCTTTACCCTCCGGATCGTAGCCGATGATATCGGCAGGGGTCGCAGATTTCCCGTTGCCCTTTAGCCTGGCCTCTTCGTCGTCTAAAATTACCTTTAACGAAAGGTAACCTTGCGCAAGGTTCCACACTCTTCTCCACCCATTTATCATAACAGTTCTCTGCCGAGACCCGTTGTCTTGCGGAGAGCCGGGGTACGTTGAGAAAAAGTATGTCCACCACAGGAGCGTGTTGGCAGCAATGGAGGGCATTCGTTCGATGGCAAAATAGTACCGGTGCACCAGGTATCCCACCGCCAGGGGAAATGTGAAGAGAAATGACATAACGGCCGTGTCGATCTTCTCGTCTCTCTTGTAGCACCGGTTGCCGTACCGTCGTGCCAGGTGTTTGCCGGTCGCCGTCAAGACGCACGTGGGGGACGGAACGAACACAACAAAGAGAAAATACTCGCTGAGAATGCCCGAATACGACGAAAAGTTCCCAGACGCCGCGAACACGCAGTTGAACGTAGTGTACGACACCAAATGCGTGTTCCAGCACAAAAATACAGCGCAGGCCTGTGCCGTTGCCGTTGGAATCAGCCATTCACGCCCAATATTTTTGCAGTACAGGAAGACCGTGAGAATGGGGTACACAACGCTACAGAACCAAAGCACGTGCGTCCACAGCGCGGCGAGCATCTCCAAAAATACGTGCAACTCGGGGCTTTCCTCAGGCAAATGCTCGATAACCCTCAGATAAGAGTACCCCATTAAAAGAGCAATGCAAATGGGGAACAGCAGGCCCCACCGTTGACAAGTGCGATTTACATCTTTCGCAATGAGCTTCGGCCTGTTCACTTTTTCAGCCCACTGGTTTTCCGGCTGCGACCCTGAGTCGTCCGCATTCTCCTTTCCAACCATTTTTTCTGCAGCAGCAGGAAATGAATGAACCAAAACCGTAGAGTGTAAAAAGTAATCGCCAGGCAAAAATACACGACTCCGTTAGTAAAATAGATGAAAGCTGCTTATTGTTTCGTCTACTTCCAAAAATATCCAGCATGAAATATCGATGGGCGTTTTGTTTCTTTATTCATCTTTTTTTTTCCGTGCGTTCCTTGTCGATGATGGTGCGTTATTATAATATAAAAAATAATATTATTTTCTCTTATTATTATTTTTTGTTGTTGTAGTAGAATTTCTGGTAGGTAGTACCAGGTATCTCTATATTATATTGTACATTGTGCGGCAGGCAGCACAACAGCTGTTCTGCTTGCTGATTAATTTCCTTCGTCTTCTTCTTCTGGGCTCTTTCTTCCTCCCTTCTTCTTCAAGTCCAGGAGTTGAGGTTTCAAGTTGTGGTGGATGTAGTGTTTTGCATGTGAGAATACTATTATTCGTACTTATTATAATAGTTGGTCGTCCTAACAGAAGGAGGTATCGCTACTCTCTCTCCACATACATCTCCACAGCTGTCTTTTCTTTTTCTTGTTGAAGCTGTGTTTGTATTTGTATTTACGTACTATTTAGAATATATTTATATACCTATTTCTTCAGATTTTTCATTTTTTCGATTTGAGATTTCAGAACTTCCTTCGTTCCTTTTTCCTTTTTTGTTGGCGGTCGGTCACACGGTATAACTGCCGTTTTCCATTCTTATACTGTGTTCATGTTTTTTAATAAAAGGAGGATGATGATGATGAAGTCTTTTTTTTTATTTATTCTCGTATACAACAATAATAAACACACAACAACAACACACAAAAAGGAAGAAGAAGAAGAAGAAAAGCAGAAAAGTGTTGTCGTGAAAAAAGAAGAAGCGAGGAGAGGTAACGCTTTCTTCTCAATTTAGCATGCATAGTCCTAATAATACTTTACTGAAAGAAAGAAATACCACGGGAATTACTGCATCATTTGGAAAGACAATCTTCGTCATTAAAAAACAAACAAACAGGCGTTCTTGCACGTTTGATTTGTAAAGTTTTGTCAGAAGTGTAAATTGGTCACAGGAAGAATGGAAGGTGGGCTTGTGAAGAGGGACGAACCTCTCTTGGTCAACACAGGTGACGGGGAGGGGGCGGGTATGGGTGCAAAGGCCGTGTTGGCAAAAGAAGCTGCCCTGAACGGAGGGGTGCATACAAACGACGTTTTAAATACACTGTTGCCGCCGCTATCGTTGGAAGATGAAAGCGGTAATACGTGGAAACAGTTCTGCTCGAACATCAAGTCTACTAGGGACGACGTGTTCGAGTTGCAGGATAACCTGGACAACGCCTTGTCCAAACGCCAGGCACGCAATTACGGGATTTGCCCAGTGCGGGAAGACCTGTACTCCCAGTGCTTTGATGAACTCTTGCGTCAAATTACCTTGGAAATGCCAGAAAGAGGTCTTGTGTTGCTCCGCATTCGTGATGAAATCAGAATGGGCCTTTCGGCGTACCAAACTCTATATTTAAATGCTGTCGCGTTTGGGACAAGAAAAGCAGTCGAAGCAGAAACCACCGTGGAAGATTTGCAGGTTAGGGTAAAAGAGTTAGAAAAACAGCGCGACCGGCTGAAAGGGCTCTCGTTGGATTTACAGGATAAAACTAAAGTTGTGGAAAGTAGGGAGACTGGGAAAACCCAGGACGCATTAGATCAACAGCTAAAAGAGAGGGACTTTATTCAAAGGCAGAATGCACAGTTGAGCGAGTTCTTGAAAACGCAGCAGTAGACGACTCTCTTTTCAAACACGCTCTCCGTGTTTCCGGCAAAATTTAAGTATTGCATATAATTTACCTAAATACGAGCTGGTCCCAACGACCATTTTTTAAGATTTAAATAATTGACTGCTCAAAAATGATCATGCCATGCATTTTCTCTCCCCTTGTAAATTTTTAGCATCGTCCTCTTCCTTTTTTCTAACGCTGTGTGGTGCATTAAAAAATATGAATTTTGTTGTAACGTTTTTAATTGCTGGCTACTAACGAAGTTTGAAGTTTGCCGTTATTCTCAAAAAAGCAAATTCTCATGTTTTTTTTATTTTATTATAAGTGCATTAAGAATTAAGATTCCTCAGGAAACACTATTTAATATCACTACTTTAATGGGACCATTAGTTACCACTCTTATTCTAAGTGCTGTGTTCATTAAATATAAAATATAGCTGCTGCAAAATATTATAATAGACGACTCCTGTATGGTACGACGAGATATTGCAAATAAATAACAAAATATTTTTAAAAAGAAGGAGAAAAAATACATAATCATGTACCGGTACGAGCATACATTCAGATAAACAAGGCAGGAATGTAACGAAATCAGATTGTTAGTTGTTCTTCGACAAAATTCATTTCATTGCTTTCCGGGCTATGCCAAGAGTATTTTCTTTCCTTGAGCGTTCCAATCCAGCATTTAGAGATAGAGCCCTGCGATGTCTTCGACGGCGTCAGATGAAGTTGCATTGGCGGAAACAGACGAAGAATCGAATAAAATTAGCGCGACATTGGACGCATTGGACAATGCCAAGCGTGTTGGTGAATTCGACCATTGGCGGGCAGCAAAATTAAACAAACGAATGCGGAAACGGTTTGCGGAAAGAAAGGCCGAAATGGAAGCTAAAATTTTCCATGAAAAGGAAATGATTAAGAAACGTCATCATCGGATGCAAGTAGCACGAAAAGCAGCGTGGAGAAAGGAACGGAAAGAGGCGGAAGAAATATTGAATCAGCAGAAAAGTTTGGGGCTGATCATGACGGCCTCTTGCAAAACCTGGGAGTCCGAAGAGAAGCTGCGCGAAATGGAGACGGGTTACAAAAATACAATCGGGAAAATGCATGACAAACTGCGGGGCCTCGACGAATTGACGCATAGAATTAAAAAGTTAAGGCAAGAAATAAATAAAGAAGCAGACATTAAATCAGCATCGAAGGAACTGGCGGATGATATTGAGAAGACAGAAGTATCCCCTTTTGTGAACTGCCCAGTATGCAAGCAGCGCGTTTTAAAATACAGGTACAAAACGCATAAAAAAAAGTGCGACGAACGAGCGAAAGAGAATGGGAGAGAGACGAGTCAGTTGGCAGTTGCCATTAAGGAAGAAAACTTTGTGGGCGTGCTAAAACCTTTCAAAACGACTCCCTGCAGCATATGTGAACGACCAGTCATGTCCGAAAGGATCGCAGAGCACACTCGAAAGTGTCAGGCGCGCGAAGCGGAGCGCCAAAGGATTGTGCCAAGCTACGAAGCGCCGCAGTCCCCGCAAAATTTTCAAGTTTGTGGCAACAGCACGTCTTGGTCGGTCCCCTTGTCTTGGGAACCGCCGTTGTTTAACGGTGGTCTTCCCATTTTTGAGTACGAAATACAGTACAGCTACTGCGAGAAAGAAGTGGTAGGGAAGAAAATTATCCGTCATTATATCAAGCAGCAACCCGTGCTTTGCGCACGATGGTGCCACAAAACGCCCGTGCCAAGTTTTGGATTCAACCTGGAGCATCTCAAGGCAGGTGCAGAGTATGTGAACTTTTCTGTTCGGGCACGAAACGATGTGGGGTGGGGCGAGCCCAGCAATGTTATCGAGACCGTGTCTTTGAAAGTTGGAAGCAAGCCCTCTCCCCCGCTGTTCTTGAGGCATAAGCCCCCGCTTGTCACATCTTGCACGCTGTTTTGGTGCGCCCCATTGCGAACGGGTGGCTCCCCAATAAAGGAATACAAAATCAGTTACAAGTGCGTAATGGTTGAGGAAGTTGCTGGGGCTGGGTTCGGGGGTAGACCAGAAGAGTCTGAGCAAACGATTACGATCCTGACTGGCAGCCCAACCCTTTCCCACAACGTGGAAGGCCTAGTGTCGGACATTGAATACACAGATTTAACGGTCCAAGCAATCAACGAGGACGGGCACGAGTCGGAAATTTCGAACACGATCGAAACACTGAAGGGCGCTGCTGCAGATCGAACCGAAAAGTTTCGTCAAGAGCTCATGCGAGCGACCAAATCGGAATCGGCGTGGATAGACAGTGACATGTTCTACGGTTTTATGCAGCGCTTTGGCAGACGGCAGTACATCAAGCTTGTCAAATTTGAACTGGAAGACTTGGGGGATGAAGAGTACGTGCGAAAGTATGAAATCGATTACCCGATGGAATCTTCGTCCGAAGATGAAGAGGACGAATGGGATAGCAGTAACGAGGACGTGGAAGGGGAAGCGAGAGTGGCAGTGATCAGTAGATAAATACTGTAACAATTTTAGCTGTTATTTTTTTAATTGATTTTTTATTTTTTCGCGTCTGGGTGTGCGGGTCCTTGCCCGCGCCGGACGGGGCCGTTCATCAAAATCCGGCGGACTTAGGTCGTCTTTCTCCACCAACGAATGAATTCGTCGTACGACACAACTCCCGAGCCATCTTTGTCCAAATCTTTTACAATTTCTTGCAACTCTTCGTGAGACAAGGGCTCCCCAAGATCAATAGCGATACGTTCGAACTCAGTTATATCAATCGCACCACTACCATCCTCATCTGTAATTATGAATGATGGTTTTGTTGTTAGAGAATGTTTTTTAGTTTTGTTTTGTTTTTATGAATGATGGTTTTGTTGTTGGAGAATGTTTTTTAGTTTTGTTTTGTTTTCTTTTTAGCAGATTTAACTTACCGTGGTCGTCGAAAGTCTTTCTCAACTCGTTTTCCTGTTCTCGAGAAAGTGCTCGGGCCATGGCTGTGTTAGTATATTAAAGGCTTAACTTGACAACTTGATATGTTCAAAAAACAATTGAAGGTGTGAATGTTCTTAACTTGACAAATTGATATGTTCAACTTAATTTGATCTCACTTTTCGAATGTGACGTGAAAATCGGGTGCCTTTTCGCTTGTTTTTAAATCTACTCTGTCTTCCTCATCAATGTTTTCCCTGAAACAAGTGTACGTAACAAATGTGAACTTAAAATTTAAATTGATTCTGTTCTTCTGCGGTGTCTTCTTCTTTCTCACATCATAAAAATAATATGATAAATTCGTCTCTTCCTTCCTCCCTTTCTATTTTCATGTTTATTTTAATTTCTTTTTTTTTATTAACTGAATATTTAACAACAGTTTTAGCAGCTATTAATAAAATCATCATGATGAAAACTGAAACGGATTATTATAAGTACAATGTTTGATAGACATTTTAAAATACAAATAACGACGAGAAACGCGTCCTTCCCCTCATTCCTCATCCCTCCTCCCGCCCCCCACCTCTTCCTTTTTTTTTTTCTTTTTTTTGTTTTTGTTTTTGTTGATTGAAACAAAAAACAACAATTAAGATCGGCGGTGGCAGCGTGTGCAAGTAAGTATATACGGTATTTTCAAATACAATTGCATTTGAATTTACCTATAGTTTTCAAAATAATGTATTCGTTCAGATTGAGAAAGGAACATGGTCAAACACTACCTGCTTCATTCTATCCCATACGTGCAGAGCGAATCGCGAGCAAGATTCCAGCGTATCTTTCGACCCTGTTAATTGTACTGAAACACAGGTGGAAAGTTTCGACCCGCAACTGCAAGTTTGCAATGTCGTTCAACAGTAAAGAGGTTTACGAGCGCAGGGTTTGTCGCGCGCGCCAGAGCTTTGCGGCAACCGAAGGGACCGTAAAGGGGATGCTACGAAACGAAAAAGATTACGATGATGTCCTTGACGCGTTAGTGAGGAATACAAAGGTTGGACCGTTCCTTTCGACGAGTGGGGTGGAACTGCCGTGCTACCTAAACGCTTCAACAAACTTTATAGACAAACACATTGCCCCAACTATTACGCGGATGTTGCTCGACGTTCTGAGCAGCAGGTTTCAAGGCGCTCACACAGAGGATAAGCCATTGCTGGTGGTGGGAATGGAAACGGCGGGTGGAATAATGGTCGCACAGCTCGCAGCTACTGCGGCACTGCACACACCCCACTTTGTACCTAATTTTATATACTGTCGAAAATCGAAGAAGAAGACGGGCACATGCCAGCAGCTGGAAGGTCCTCAGTTTTTAACGAACCGGAATTCGGGCTCTCCTCGACTGAAATGTGTTTACCTTGACGATGTCAACTCCACCGGGTCCTCCCTGCGGGATGCAATAAAATTTTTGAAGGAAGAGTACAACATAGTCGTCCAGCACGCATTGTACCTTGTCGACCGAAGCTGTGACAGAAGTGACATGGAATTAAAAAAAATTGGCCTCATGGATGGAGTCGTGGATGACGTTAATATTTTTTCGCTTTTTGACTACGACATGATCCTCGGACGCCTCCCCAAGGCTGTTACAGCGCGCAGGGGTTCAAGAAAGCGAAAACTCAGCAAAGACTAGTCTACGTTGGCAGGTTGAAGTTTTTCTGACGTTTATAATATTAATATTTTGATGTTAATACTATTCCCCTGCTGTAATAGATAATACTCTCGTTGTAAAAAAATAAATAAAAAGACGACCGGCGTTGTTTTCTTTTAAGAATAAAAAGTGTTCAGTGTCCCCAGCGCGAAAAAAATTCCGCCTCGAATTTCAAAGTATGGAAGTGCTCAGGAAGAAAATGACAAAAGAAAGCAAGGGGGGACCCCTATCTGCATAATTTTAGATCAGGCAATCGTTTCCGTTACGATGTCCAGTCCTTAACGAACGTTTATAAATTGTTTGCCTTCAGCAATTGACTTGGAAATGTGGTTCCAAAGGACAATTTTTGTGAAATGGCACACAATTTTGTGTATCTCAAAAGACTTTTGATGATTTTAAATTGTAAAAGTTATCTTTTTTTCATTAAAGATCTCTGCGTTTCAAATAGTTAGCACAAAGTCCTTTTCCATTTTTCAATTCCGCGCCAAAGATACTATCATACCTAGGATCTACTGTTCATCTTACGAGCTCGTAGACGCCAGGTCGATTCGCTTTGCTCGTGCAATTATTTTCGGCGCTTCGATTTGCCTTTTGCTTTGGACAAGGCGAAGCTCTGGGGGTGGGTTTCCACGTCCTTTTCCCACCAGCGAGGACGGAGGGTGCTCCTTTGCGTACTCAATCGTGTTAACCAGAACCCCTTGGACCGTGGACGCGGCCAGCTCTAACGCAAGTGGAATGTTGTCGGGGTATCGGTAGTACCATGCCAAAAAATTGGAGGCGATCAGATCCCCGGTCCCGGTGAAGTACCCGTTTAGTTTCGGAACCGACAATTCAAAGGCCTCCTTGCCGTTTGAAGTATCTTTACTAACCATGAGCACCAGCGAATTACCGGTGCCCTTGTCGAGGTCTAGGCTGGTCAACAAGACAACTGCGACCCCCTTCGAGTGCAAGGATCGGCAGGCTTTCAGTGCATCCGAGCGACAATTAATTTTTATTCCGGTCAAAAGTTCACACTCGAACTGGTTCGGTGTCAGTATGGTGGCACAGCACAAGACCTCCTCGCGATAAACTCGTACCAAATCTTCCGGAACGTAAAGCTTTCCGTTGTCTCCCAAGACGGGGTCGCAAAGATAGATCAAGTCTGGGTTCACATTTCTAATTTTGCTGATCGTGTTGAGAACAGCCTTCAAAAATGTCGTCGACCCAATATATCCAGTTAACATGTGAGTGTAAAGCGGATAAGCACCGATGTTTCCTAAGCCATCAATTAACGTATCTAATTCCGACCCCCCCAAGACTTGACCTGCAAATTCACCGTAGCCCGTATGGTTACTAAACTGCACGCTATTTACAGGATCAACGTCAAAGCCCAAAAGTTGCAGGGGGAAAACAGCACTCTTGTTCCCAACATACCCATGGACCGTGTGAGACTGTATCGACAAGACACGCCCCCCAGACGGATTCGTCGGAGCAGGCCTACACTGGTCCAAATACACTTCCCCGTTCACGGCAAGATCCATAACAAACAAGAAGTTCAAAAACTACTAAAACAAAAACTTCCGTACTAATAAAAGTCACTCATTCAGTACGTCCATACAATTTAGAATAATTGCTTTCCATGAATAGTAAGTTTTAAAAATCCTCTCACAGCTAGTATAATATAGTTATTAATTTATTACCAAGCAACCAACAACAAACGGTCGTTGTTGTGGTAAGAAGAAGAAAGAAGAAAGAAAAAGAACAAGAAGAAAAAGATGAATAATAATTTAAAATAAAAGTCCAAAATAAATCTGAAATCTCCTCATTCATTCATCTCATCATCAGCCTTTATTTAGACTATTTTATAGCTCCTCGTACTGTAACTATATAATAGACTAGCTAGGTAAAAAACTACCTAGGAGGAGTTAATTTAAATTAGTCGTTCTAGTAGCTATAAACTATTTAAAATTGAATGTCCGTCCGCTCCCCTCCTCCTCCTCCTCTCTTCTTGTAAAAAAAATGTCTTCTATTTTATTATTATTATATTTATTATTATTTTTTATTAATAATAATTATAATTTCAAATTCTTCCTCCCGTCCGTTACGTTGAGGAGGTCAACAATGTAATAAATATAATATAAATAGGAAATGAACGGACGAAGGGAATAGTGTAAATATTACTTTAATTGATTCTAGAGTAAGGATTTATTTTTGGAAAAGTTGGGTGTGTTGTTCCTTTGATACCCAGGAGGTGCGAGTGACCTTTCCCTCCGTAGGAAGTAACCGTGCCATTCGACAGCTGACGGCGAACCATGGACGAACTAGATAGCTTGGTTGCGGCCACAAACAATGCTGGAATTAGACCACACTCTGTGCCCGATTGGTTGGTTCACAGTCTTGATGATGACTCGTCACAGACAAGGCAGCGCCTTCCCCGGCTGCCTCCACGGTCAGGCTCACGCCTGGCCGCCGCAGAAGCCGCCGTGCTCCATATTGCCAAGGACGTCGCGAACAGCGAACCTGCCGCCCGCCCGCACGCGCCGATATCGACCGGGACCTGGGCGAAGAAAACATCGCAAAAATCACCAGGGGACGCAGGGCCCGGGGGGGATGACAAGAAGGCGCGGAAGCAACGGCGCAGCAGGAGACGCGCCAAGAAATCGACCAAGTCCCCGAGCAACAAGAACGGGAAGAAAATGTCTTTAGAGGATTCTTGGAAGTCCCTGCACCATTTCTCTCGAACGAATTTAGGGCGACGGCTAGAGGCTGACGCTGGGGACAGCACCGACGGAGCTATTAGTTTTCACGACAGCAACACCGGCTCCGTTCATTTCGTCAACATCGACGATTCGGACGAAGCCAGCTTCGTGGACAACGGCCTCGGGAGAAGCGAGGCCTACGCCGGCAATCGTGGTGGTAGCAACAGCATTGAAGTCATGTCTCTCGAGGAGAACAGTGGATCGTTCGGAGACGCAGACAGCAAGAGTAGGCAGGTGTTTAAAGTGCACGAGCCGATGGAGAGCATCTCGGGAGACTCGGTAATCGCCGTTGAATCCACGAATTTTGAAATACCAGTGTTGCCGAAGGGACACAACCTCACAGTGAACATATTGTCCACCTGGGGAGACCCGTACTACGTTGGGTTGATGGGCTTGGAAATTTTTGATAGCAATGGTCACTTGGTAGTGCTCTCGAATACGGACGAGCAGCTGGAAGCTGACCCCCCGGATATAAATGTGCTCCCAGAGTACGAGAGTGATCCTCGAACGGTAGACAAATTGGTAGATGGGCACAACCATACGTGTGACGACATGCACGCATGGTTGGCCCCGTTTCGTCAAGGAAACGACCACTGCATTTTCCTCACCTTTGACACCAAGGTCTCCATTTCAATGATGCGGTTCTGGAATTACAACAAGTCCAGGATTCACAGTTATCGAGGCGCGCGGTACGTGGAGGTCAAGCTGGACGGGCAGTACATTTTCAAAGGGGAAATTCAGCGCGCCCCGGGGGCCATGCTCGGTTCCAGTGCATGCGCAGAGTGTATATTGTTCACCACGGACGAAAACGTCCTGCGAATCATTGAGCGGTACGACAAACACCCCGAGAACACGCAGCTGGCGACCCAGCGCGACGATTGGGGGATGGACCTAGAGTCGCAATGGCGCCATGGGTGGGGGGGCGTAGGCCCTCACTCTGCGGAGCGCCCACGAACCGCAGGGGTCAGTAGTGGAATAATTGGCAACGATGAAGGCAGCGGCGGCAGGCACCGGGACCATGGTTCGAGCGAATCGAGCGACACAACGGGCATCGGCGCCGACGGAAGGCCGCTGACAGCCGCGGGCGGCCGCAATAAGCCGTCGCAGCTGCAGCGACAGAAACAGCAGCTTGGAATAACAGGACACGGGTCGAACTCGACGGCGAATTTACTGCTGTCCATCGTCTCGAACAAGAAACCCTTGTCGAAACGCACAAGCAAGAAGAACAGACCGAAGTCTGCCCCATTTCGCGGCGTCGTTGCGGGCTCCACCCACGTTGATTTGAAGCAGTTGTCGACGGTGGTCGAGAACAGGACCCAGCAGCAGTACGAGACTCCCCTTCTTCCTTGCGGGTGTATATTCAAATTCGTCTTGCTCAACACATACGGTGACCCGCACTACGTGGGGTTGAACGGGCTCGAGCTCTACGACGAGAACAACCGACTGGTTCATTTGGACTCGTCGAACGTGGACGCACTGCCAAAAGACATTAATAATTTAGATTTCGTCATAAAGTCAGGCGTAAAGGACGTTCGAACCTTGGACAAGCTGTACGATGGGATCAACGAATCGAGCGACGACAACCATTTGTGGCTCTCTCCGTACGACCCTGCGGAATCGAACAAAATGTTTGTGTATTTGGACGCTCCCATCACCCTGTCGAAGATTAAGATATGGAACTACTCAAAGACGCCGTCCCGAGGGGTAAATGAAATAGAGATTCTCATCGACGATCTGCTGGTGTACCGTGGAAGTTTGCGGAAAGCAAAAGAATGCGGGGTGGACGGGGATCTGGGAAACTGCAGCACAATTTTGTTCACCGAGTCAGAGCATTTGGTAGAGGACGAGTTGGATAATGTCTACAACCCAGATGACATGTGTGTTTTTATGGACAGTGGCACAGTCATCGAAACCCCCAAAAGTAGGGACGGGGAGCGACCGACTACCAGTGCTGGTGGACGCCGCAACCCTAACCTGAATGTATAAGTTTTTAAAAACAAGAAAATTGGCAGCTGTTATTTATTATTTTTAAGGAGTACATTTTTTAAAAAATTAAAATTGGCTGTGTTATTTAAAAAGTATAACAGCCAATTTCCTTGTTTTTAAAGTAATTAAATTGTGTAACTTAAATAACAGCCAATTTTCTTGTTTTTAATTTACGGTAGCTCCTAATATTACCGCGAAAATGAATCTACTCAGCATTGTCCATTAGAGGTTTACGTTTCCTTCATTTACTGCGAACTTATCTCTGCTCCCGAGATTTTACGACTAAATAACAGCCAATATTCTTGTTTTTATTTTTTTAAAACCACACAAAGAATGATTCATCTATGACTGAGACATTGGATGAGGAAGTTGATTATGGGTCTTTTGACATAGTCGCAATTCAATATACACTGATTCGGCCTTGCTTTTACAGAGATTTTACACTAAATTTACTGATTTTATGGTTTTCCATCGCTGTGCCTATCTTCCACTTTTCGCGACAACGCATGCTTTGCCTCCACCATCGCCCTTTCAATTGACACTACAATCTCGTCCGCAGCTAGGGACCCAGGGCTACCGATCCCATAACCTGAGCTCACACTGTTGGGGGTAGAGTAGTGCCTGCTTGCCGTCCATTGCCTTGCAGTGTTGATGCCAGTCTCATAACACACAGCGCCAAACTTTTTCTTCAACCGTTCCTCTTGATGGACAAGCTCTTCCTTCAGCTTCTGTATTTGGGACTCCAACATCTTTCTCTCGTTTGCCCACTTGATCTCCATGTCGTTGAGCATTCTTTCTTGGTGAAGAAACTCTTTTCCATTGCTCAACGCTGTTGACGAGTTTTTATTCAAAAGCCTGATATAGTGCATTTTTGACTGCCTCACTTGTTCTTTGTTCAAATTAATAATAGACCGCACCTCTAACTTACGCTTCTCTTCACTCTTCGAGTTTGCCAGTTCTAATTGTTTCTTAAATTGATGTTCCATTTCTGATTTCACGGCTTCGATTTCTGAGTCAAAAGACGATTTCATTTTTAAGATCTGCTGCCGCAAGTTACTCAGAAACTCAATATTACTTCGTTTTGTTTCTATCTGAACTTTTTCGTCCATTTCCCGTTCCATGTTTTGAATTTTCATCTTGAGTGCTTTCTTCTCCTTCTCCAGCATCCAAATTTTATTGGACAACTTCTTTTTGTCGTCACAGCACCCCTCGCCTGGTTTCTTCTTTATGGACGAGTCGCATTTCGGTGTTTTTGGAGTCCCTCTTGACTTTTTCCCCGATCCTTTTCTAGATTTCTTCTTCTTCCGAGGAGTAGTGTATGTTTGGTATTCCGACGATGGGGACATGGCAATGCAGCTTTTTGCTCTAGGAGAAGGTCGCCTAGATGGCCAATTCTGGTACTCCATGATAATCAGAGATTCTATAGGATTATGTTGACACGATAGACGCCTAGGCAATGCTTTTACTAATCTAGTCTAGTAGCAACATGTTTGTTCATTGTGGAAAAGAGCACCGGAAGATTTGGTAAAATTGTTAACAAACAATATCGCTTCGTATTTCAAATTAAATTAGCGAAGAAGGAGAGAGACAGAGAAGAAGAAAAGAAGAAGAAGAGAAGAAGAAGAAGAAGAAAAGATTTTCTCATGTTTTTGTTGTTTATTATTCTTATACAAAATTTCTTCGACGTTATTCTTTTTTATTTTTACCCCTATGCTGTGCAATCTAACAAAATAATAACGATTTTCTGGACAATGTCAGTTGAGTGAGATGAGAGAAGAGAGAGCAAAAGAGTGTGAGAATGAGAAACAATTTTTTATTAATATTAACAATATACTCCTTAAAATATCATTAATCTCCTTAAATAATTGGTGGTTTCTATAATTTCCCAGTCCGATCAATTGGCATTTTTATGTGGAACTATTTTTTTTTGTCATTCATTGGTAGTACACTCTGTTTTTCTCTCGTTGTTTTACTTCAAATCGTCCTGCAGAGGATGGTTCTCTATCCGGTCGAAGTAGTCCAAAGCGTTTTCGATGGCCCTGTCCATATTGAAATATTTGTATGACGCCAATCGGCCGACAAAGTACACCTGGTTTCGCTCCTCCTCCTCCTTGGCCAAGGCTTGGTACTTTTTGTACAGGGCGTGGTTGGCAGGGTTGGGAACGGGGTAATATGGGTCCCCCTTGTCCGTGCTGTATTCTTTCACGGTGACCGTGTAGTCACTTTGTTGGTGGCGGTAATGCTTGTACTCCACAACTCGCGTAAAGTCCACGTCACCCCCTGGATAATTCACCACGCTGTTCGTTTGGGCATACCCTTTGTTCTCGGTCAACTCTGCCTCAAAGTTGATGGACCTATACTCCAGCTTTCCCAGACCCGAGTCTTTAAAGTACCGGTCGATGGGCCCCGTGAAGATAGTCTTTCCACACCGCCCTTTCAAGTCGTCTCGTACGGCGAAATAGTCGACCCCTAGCACGATGTCAATGTTTTTATGGTTCAACACTTTCGAAAACCAGTTCGTGTACCCTTTGGCCGGCAGGGCTTGGTACTTGTCGGAAAAATAGCGCGGGTCGAAATTGTTACGCACGGGAATCCGTGCGGTTACCAGGGCATCTAAATCTTTCGGTTCCTTGTTCCATTGTTTTACCGTGTATGTCTTGAAGACGATGTCAAATAGTTTGCGCCCCACGCGGCTCAGCGCCATCTCCTCCGCGTTCTCGCAGTGTTCCCTCCCCCCACGGCACGGAATTTGGACCCGCTTCAACCACTGGTCCATCTCCGCTGACGTGCGAATGGACTCGTCGAACAGCCCATTAACCGTATTGATGTTGACCGGGATCGGTAGGAGACGCCCCTTCAGCCACCCGACGACTTCGTGGTCCCATCGCGCCCACGGTGCACCACGGTGTTGCCACTTGTTGACGTACTTCCATACCTTTTCCAGACTCGTGTGAAAAAGGTGGGCGCCGTACAAGTTCATCAATATCCCACTCAGCGGCTCTTTGAAGTCGTAGCAATTCCCCCCAATGTGCTTCCGCACGTCCATGACTAACGTTGTCTTTCCAAGGATGGATGCGTACCGTTCTGCCATGACTGACCCGCTAATCCCCGCGCCCACCAAGCATACGTCGTAATGCTTGTCCGGGTCCACGGCTTTTGAAAATTGCAACCCACCGGCGTCGAAACCCAGGGGCGTCTCTGACGCGCGCACCGCGTTTTGCAGACGCTGGCCCGATATTCGCAAGTGTGTCGATGAGAACCAAAAATAACCGATCACAAAGATGGCCACTACGCTCACACGTAGAAGGTATAGTTGCAGCGGTGTCCCGGAGGACTTCGCCGCCCGCCGGTTGGAAGCCTCGCCGCGGCGGAGGCCGCCCGTCTCTGTGGCCGCACTCGCCCGCCGATACATTCTGGAGACGAGACAACCAAGAGCAAAACACACAAAACACAAACCACAAAACTCAAACCACAAACCACAAAACACAAAACACGAAACACAAAACACAAATCTCAAATAGAACGAATACGACTGCACCTTCACACCACTGACTCACCCAATCGCACATGGACTCAGACACAGACAAAACAGGATTTGAGTGTTAGTTAATTACACATTCATATCACTATGAAATTTAATTAAGTTACAATTCCACCACCACCAACAATTCTTCTTTTTTCATTTTGTTTGTTTTTTGTTTTTGTGTTTCCAATCGGTATTTTACATAAACACAGCATCTCTTAAAATATATTAACAAGTCTCTTCGTTATTAAAATGGAAGAAATATATTCCAACACAAAAGTTACAACAAACAATATATTTTGGTTAAAGTAAAATACATATACACAGCACTAAAAAAAGAACCAAATTTGTTTCAATGTGTTTCTTTTTTTTGTTTTAGCAATCGGTATTTTATATCATCACAGCATATCTTAAAATAAATTAACATTTCTTTTCGGTATAAAAATGAAAGAAATTTATTTCAACACAAAACTACAACAAAAAATAACAAAATACCATTTTCTAAAAAAATAGAAGAGACGACCGTCGTTGTTTTTTTTTAAGTAAAAGGCTTTGATAGACACCTGTTCAATAAAGTGTTCGGTGTCCGTGGCGCGAAAAAAAATCCAACTCGATTTTCAAAGTATGAAAGTTTTCGGTCAGAAAATGACAAATGAAAGCAGAGGGGACGTATATTTTCATAAGTTTAGATCAGGCTATCGCTCCTGTCATGACGGCCTGGCCTTAACGAACGTTTATAAATTGTTTGCCCTCTAATGACTTGGAATTACGGTTCCTAGGGACAATTTCTTGTGAAATGGGCGATTTAGACCAAACGCCACCCGAACAAACACTTACGCATTCGTTGGTGTTGGTAAAATGAGCCTAACAGACATATTCTTAGCTATTTAAAAAGACATTTGGGCGATTAAAATAGTAAAAATTATCGTTTTTTCATAAAGATCTCATTGCCTCAAATAGTTAACACAAAGTTGTTTACCATTTTTCAATTCCGCGCCAAAGATACTTCCATCTTTGCTCTCGTCCCAACGTCTCCTTCGTCGCAATCATATTATAGTATACGAAACATAATACTTATTTCATACCTATATAAAGTATTCCCCAAAAAACGACACCTCGAGCTTTGGACTTCGGGTCAGGGTTAGGGTATATGTCTTTACACCCCACGCCCCACGCCCCACGCACGTCGTTTTTACAATTATTTCAATTCATTTTAGTTGACTGACATCGACGGACATCGAAAGAAAAAAAATGGAGGAAGCGGAGAAACTTCCGAAGCCGTAGACAAAGAAAGAAAAATAGGGCCCGTTTGCATTTAAAACCGAGCATACAGTTCGTCTGCATAGTAGTGTTCTTTTGCTTTTGGGGGTAGGTAGCGTAAAATGGCTTCTCTGGCGTCGCAGCCTACGAAGCGGACTTGCTTCTATGTGACTTTGAACGTGGAGAAGAATGCAAATGACGGTGAAATTAAGAAGGCATATTATGTGGCTGCAAGGAAGCACCATCCCGACAAAAACGGAAACACTCCAGAAGCAACTGCGTATTTTCAAGAAATTCAACACGCGTACACAGTCCTTTCCGACAGGAACGAGCGAGCGTGGTATGACTCTCACCGGGAGCAAATATTGAGAGGGGGAACTGGCACGGAGGTCGATGGGGAAAAGGGCGAAGGGGCCGTTGAGGAGTACGACCCGAGCCCATTTTTGTCCCCGTTCGTGTTCTCGGGATACGGGTCAGACCCAAAAAGTTTTTATTGCGTGTACAAGGTCGTTTTTGAACAAATAATGGAGCACGAGCGCATGGCCCACGAACGTGAGCGGTCCGACAAAGTTTTCGAACCGCTCCCTGAGTTCGGTGACTCGGATTCTAGCCCGGACGATGTTTTGTTATTTTACCAATGTTGGTCAGGGTTTAGTACAAAACTAACCTATTCGTGGCGGGACAGGTACAATGTCACGCAAGGAGAGTCTCGCCAGATTCGTCGGGCAATGGAGAAAGAAAATTCAAAAATTAGAGCCACCCACAGGAAAAAGTATAACTCAACTGTGCGGATGCTGGCAACATTTGTGAAGCGAAGGGATCGGCGTTTTGATGCGATTGTAGAACAGGAAAAGGCAGCAAAGGAAAAGGCCAAGGCACAAAGACTGAAAGCACAAGAAGAGGCAAGCATTAAGCACCAGGAGAAGGTGCGACTGTGGCGGGAAGAGCAGGAGCGTGCAGCCGCAGAGGAGGCAGCCAGAACGCAGGAGGAGGACGGGGCTAATTTATCGGGGCCACTTGAATTCCGACTAGATGACCAGGAAGACTTCGGCGTAGGGAACAAGAAGAAGAAGAAAAGGAAGGAAAAAAACCGGACTTCGGAAGTCGATGATGGTGATAAGAAGGCAGCTGGAGAGGAGGGAGCGGGGCAGACCGATGACAATGTTGCAGGCAACGGCCAATCTGGACCCGAAAGTGGACTTGCGACCACAATGGAGCAGGTGTCGGTGGACGATCTTGAAGAAGTCGTCGAAAAAAAGCCTGTTTCATTTGAATGCCGTCCTTGCAAGAAAAAATTTAAGTCTGAAGGACAGTTTTTGAGTCATGAAAAGTCAAAGAAGCACATTAAGACCATGAAGAAGTTGGGCTTTGCATAAAACTGATTACCAATATTTTAAATTTATTTGCATTTTAGTACATTTTGCTAAGTAAAAATTAATGCAGTGAGCAACTCAGCATTGCCTCGACCCTAATAGTGCTATCCTCGGATGAAGACACAGGGAATCAGAGCGTTGCCAG
>LT642287.1:0-25485 GCA_900128585.1 Stramenopiles sp. TOSAG23-3 | reverse complement strand
ACTTTTGAACGGTTGAAATAGTAAAAATTATACTTTTTTCGTAAAGATCTCTTCATCTCAAATAGTTTACACAAAGTCGCTTCCCATTTTTCAATTCCGCGCCAAAGATACTCGTCATCAAGATTTTTCGTCTCGCCCTTTGTTGTGCATATTATTCTTATAATACTTATTATTTATAATACTATTGTTCTGTTAGTTACCAATGCTATGTTTATATTACGGGCTCAAAACTATCTGTTTATTAATAATAATAGCTTAACCGAGGAGATAAATAATAATATAGTAGGTCTAGTACTAATAAAAAAAAAGAAAAAACGAAAACGAACGCCCCCAAACATTATAGACTACTTTCACCCCAATCGTGTTTGAAGATACAGCGACCAACGAGCTTCCCGGCCTTCATGTCCGCAATGGCCTGGTTGGCTTCTCTAATACTACGTATGTGGTACGGGATTTCGCCAATTTTTCCCGCACGGAGCAGGTCGAACATTTCGTGGCACTCAGGCAGCGACCCAACGAGCGTTCCCTTTATCTGCATCGCCCTCAGCGGAAACATGGGGAGGGGCATGCTCATGGCACCACCCAAAAGCCCAACTTGGACGATGATGCCACCTCGACGAATGATCTGCTGGCTTAGTGCGAAGGTTTTGTCGCCACCAACGAAATCGATGACGCCAAACACCCCGAGCCCATTGGATGTCTCTGCCCTTATCTTTTTGACGATCTTCTTATCGGCCGCGTTGAAGGTTATCGCTCCCTCCGCACGTGCAACCGCAAGTGCTTCGTCCCGTAAATCCACCGCCATCGGCGCCCCCCCGTTGAGCGCTTTCGCCATTTGAAACCCCTGCATACCGACACCTCCTAGCCCGAGAATCACGATATCTTTCGGCCCGTTCGGGGGTGGGCCAATCTTCTTGATGGCAGAAAACCCAGTCAAGCCAGCGCACATATACGTTGCAGCAAGCCCGTCCGGGATTCCCGTTTTGTCGAAGCAGTACTGGAAGTGCGGCACAAGAACGTGGCTGGAATAGCCGCCTTCCATGTTTTTTCCGTTGCCCAAATCATTCACATGAGGCATGCTGCATATGTTCTCATAGCCACGGTTGCATTCGCCACAGTTCATGCACCCCCCCCACGGGTAAATACCGTAAGACTGGCCAACCGCGACCTTCCCCTTTGCGTTCTCGCCTACAGCAACCACCACGCCCTCAATTTCGTGTCCTACGGCGAACGGAAGCTTCCTGAACTTGCCCATATCCAACTTGGCATTGTTTCCCAAATCAAAATACCCGTCAATCTGGTGCAAATCGCTGTGGCACAATCCGCCATACGTGGTCTTGATCAGCACCTGATCCCCTTTCGGGACAGGCACTTCAGTCTTTACAACCTCCAGTGGAGCTCCGATTCCCGTCACCGCCATGGTCTTCTTCATTGTTGTCGTTGCCTTGTCCTTTTCTCACTTCTTCGCGTGTACCAGGGTTGCCTACCGATTGTTTATTCAAGAACAAATTTGAATGATCTATTGGCTACAATGCATACGTTTTCTTTAAGCGCTTAGTTACATATAGCATTTAGCTTCGAATGGCTTTCCTCGTTTCATTCTTTATCTTTAGGGGTCGGGGGGGGATCGGGATATTCACCACACACTTTCTTCTTTGAGTAGTAATAAATAGTTATAATATTATACATCACACAGCATCTAACATTTTGTGATAAAAATAATAATAAAATTGAAGAAGAAGTTCAAGAAGAATATTAATTTAATTTTATTAATTTATATAATTTTAAATAGTAAAAGAACGAGGAGGGAGGAGGACGAATCAATTTGAGAGTTTCAACTGAGTTGAGTGGATTGAGATGAATGATGATGATGCTGTGTTTATGTAAAAATTGATGATGAAACATAAATTTAATTTATCGTTTTTTAGTGTTGGTTGTTGCGAAAGATAGAAGAAGAAGAAAAGAAGAAGAAAAGATATATTTTAACAACTATTTATTATTATTATATTAGATAAAAAAGAAGAGATGGTAGATAAAAAAAACAAGACGACTATTCTTCCTACTATTCAAAACGACTATTAAAACGATATACACAACTGGTGTTGATATGTTTCGAAATCGAGATTTCTATGATTCGAATATCGTAGTGGTTGTACAATTACAACGGGGGGAGTGGACTGCTGCAGTTCAGTGTCTGCAATGTCTTCGGCCCGAGTGCGGCCTCGACTGCAGGCGCCGTTTAATCGGCGTAGAGTTTTTGATTCGTTGAGTGAGCACGGGTATTGCATTTTGGAGGGTTTTCTTCCAAACATAAAAGAAATTCAAAACGAGTTTCACAAAAAACTGCTGCCAAAAACTCCAAAGGGGAGAAACCGTTTTGAAGGAGGAAAAACCCAGCGATGTTATTCGCTTTTTAACAAGACGCGGACGTTCGATTCCTTTGTCACCGACCCGTTAGTCCTGGATGTTGTCTCGTCGGTCCTTGGTTCAGAGCACTTCCTGCTGTCCTCAACCGTGGGGATCAATATCGGCCCGGGAGAGAAGGAGCAACCTTTGCACAGGGACGATGGTAAGTACCCAGTACCACGACCCCACGATGAGATCGTAATCAACTGCATGATTGCGGTCGACGATTTTACAAAAGAAAACGGCGGAACCGTGCTCTACCCAGGCAGTCACACGTGGCAGTACAGTGGCGAAAACGACTATGCCGTAAAGAACGTTTTGCCGAACGGTCTTGATGCTTCGTACAATACGGGAGGGGTAAGCGCAAAGAACACCGTTTCCCAGTTGCAAAAGTCTGAAAACGGTGCGAGCGAGGCTTCAAGAGCAATACAGTGCGAAATGAAAGCCGGCAGCATCATGATTTACCGCGGCTCTCTTCTTCATGGTGGAGGAAAAAACAATAGCAAGACTCCCCGCCTCGGCATTTTAATAGAATTCATAAGCGCATGGTTACGACCGCAAGAAAATCATTTGATAGGAGTGGATAGAGAGGTGGTAAAGACGTTACCCACAAAGCTTCAGGAAATGCTGGGGTGGACTGTTTCTCCTCCGTTCATTGGATATGTAGACGGTAGGCACCCTCGAAGACTTTTGGAAAACAAAAACAACGATCGGCAAAATCATAATAATTTGTTGATGGGAAACAGCAAAATGTAGTGGTGTTGTGCTGTTATTAGAGTGTTTTTTTTTGAATTAAAAAAACATTTAAGAAGCATTTGGCAAGATCATTCTTCTTCATTCATTCTTCTTCACACACAATGCTTCAAAGTGGATGGGGTCACTCGGTCACTCCACAGCAGAGGGCAGAGGAGGAGGAAGAAGGAAAAAAAGAAGAAAGAAAAAAGGAACAGCAACAACAACTAGGACTATTATTATTGATGATTTTATTATAATATTTATTAAAATATTTTACGAGGCGAGAGGGAGGCGAAGAAGAAGAAGAACGAGGAGTCAAAAAAAAAAAGAATTAAATTACAACAGGAACACAGCACTAAAATGGTTGGTGGGACGGTGAGACAACTCTTAAAAATTTTAATTTTTAATTTTTAATTTTTAATTTCTTTCTTCTTCATTCTTCTTCTTCTTCTTCTTCTTCTTCTATAAGTTATGAACTATACTATTGGTATTAAAAATTGATTGTTCTTCTCGAATGTACTGGTTGCAAGGGATTGATGTTTCACAAATAAATGAAATTCATGCTACGTTTGTACCACTCCCCGAAGCATATGTGTGGACAAAAAGGAGTATTGATATTCCCCGGGACCTTTCGGACTGTTCTGTTGTGAATAACAACTATAGAATGTCCGGTGAGCAGACGGGCGGTGCCGGCCAGTCCGCCGAAAGTGCAGTGGGGATAAAAGCGACCCCCCCAGCTGTCGCCGGTCTAGTTCCAGAACAGGTGAGTGCAAAGAGTAAATGGTCAGGCGTGCCATCGTTCCGCACATCCGAGGGATTGCCACCGCCTTCGATATCGTTCGATGCTAACGGTGGGGTTTATGTGTGGGGAAAGATGGCAGACGACGTAGAGGTTTCCAGCAAGAATACGGACAACATAGAGGACGGAAAGGGTAGCCGTTTGTCAGGATTTCGTCGCTTAGCCTACCTATGCGGCGGACTAGCGGTCAACAACGACCTTGGAAACCACGAGGTGCCGTCGAACGCCCAGTTCACGATCCCCTTGCCAAAATCGGTCGAAGCGGACACGGTGTCAAAAGTAGACGCAGGGGATATGCATATTATTTTGCAAGCGCGGGACAAGACTTTGTACAGCGTTGGAATCGGGGCCGCGGCACTTCAGGAGGGGACGGGTACAGCTAGGGGTTTCGAGAAATGCCACATAAATGGGGGACAGGCAGAGGAGTTTGCGTGCGGGAGGGAGCACACGATCGTCGCGGTGTCGTCGGACTCCGAGCTGGAGTACAAGAATTCCGGGGGGGCACAGTCGCTCGAAAGCATTCCCCTGTCACTGTGTTCTCTCGACGACACGCCCTTGTATCCCACCAAGTTGAACAGGAAGCCCGTGATCTGTTCGTTCGGGGATGGAAACATTGCGTCTATGGCACTTCTGAACGACGATTCCGAGAAGGAGGTGGACTGTTTGGTGATGTGGCGAAATAATGTTGAGGGAGAGTTCTTTTTGAGGGAAGTTGCGACCGCAGGCGACGGCGCGAAAAATAGCACCAATCGCTTCTTTCGGTCCGAGGACGACCGGCATGCGCGAGACGGTATTGGAAACAATCTAGGAATCAGAGGTCGCACGGACGATTCGTTTCACCTGCTGCCCCCCTTGAGATGGAGGGCAAGGGGCGGCGACGACGAAAGGTCAGGCAAACTGCAGCGGATAGCCCAGGTTGTTTGCGGGGAGCGGAGTTTTCTCATTTTAGACAGCGATGGTGACGTTCACTGGAACAGCCCGGACCGCAAAACGGGGTCGACCAGAAAGAGGGGCATGGACAGCGTCTCTGTGGCGTTCCCTGAAAGCGAGGGTTCCCGATGCATCAAGATTGCGGCAGGCGAAAGGCACTACGCTGCCCTGTTTGAAGGCGGAAGGCTGTACATGTGGGGCAGTAACCAGCACGGTCAAGTGGCGCCACGATCGTCGGGCTCCCTCCAGAAAACAAAGTTTTTCATCAACGAACCCGTAGAAGTGCAACTGTGCGACGAAGAAGGAGTGCAGCTGATAGTTAAAGACGTTGCGTGCGGAAGCATGCATACGACAGCGCTGGCGTCGGGGGGGACTGTGTTTGTGTGGGGGCGCACTCCAAGTGAGCAATTTGGCAATGGCATCGACTTGCAGGAGACTGGTGTGCGGGGTCCAGCGGAAGAAAGCCTGTTACCGTTCGCAGACCTGGCAGGTCAGTTCGTGTGCAGCATTGGCTGCGGACCTTTGTATTCAATTGCTGTTGTGCAGCCACCGCGCCTAAAGTTAGAAGGGCGAGTCGTCGGCCACGGGCCCCGCGAACTTTGGAGAAAATCTGTTCGTTGCAAACGCGCCAAGAACTTTGGAATCCGTTCTAATTTTTCGTCTCGTTCGGTCGACATAACGTGTCTCTCCCACAGTTACACGAATTTTGACAAAGAGGAATGCCAGGGAAAAGCAGTGGTCGTGTGTCGTCCTGCTGATGGTTTCCCAGAATCCACCACGTTCGCCGACATTGCAGAAGCGGTGCATGCTGCGGGAGCCGCAATGATGATCTTCTGCTGCTACGGACCGAAAGCTATGCGCGCGAAAGCGCTAGAGCCCGTAAAAGCAAGCGTCAAGAGCATCAATATACCGGTCATAAGCGTCTCGGAAAACGGCGGCGCTATGTTGGGCTGCCAGAACTGCAGGTCAGACGATTCTCACGAGGCGCTTCTCTCGACGGAATTGCGGGGAAATTTGAAAATACGCTTAAAGTGGTACGGGGACGCCCCAAGTGGATAGATGATGTTGTACCTGGTATTTATATTATACCTGTGCCGTACTCAATAAGCTCTCCTCCGATTTTTTTAATGACTGACTTTTAAACCCTCATATTTAACACTATTTTGTTGGCCTATCCTCTGAGATGATGAGATGAGCTTTATTATTTACTATTCTTACGCGCTCAAATCCCAATTGACAATCATGTTTCATTGTCAATTGATCGGTATTAAATTTAACAAAGCGATTTTTTATTTGCAAACGGGTTAAGATTGTGCGTGTATACATAAAACAAGGAAATGGTACTTATTGAACAGCCTTCGATTATATTGCATTTGCATTCATTCGTAGTGTTTCGTTTTACATGGGGTGAATCCCTCCGTTTTTTTTGGGATGTCTGTTGAGTACTTCCTTGAGAACGTGGTCCGGAAAGACAAGTCGCCGCGGTCAAGTGTCGAATCGGAAATTCACGTCGGCGTCGAGGCTTTGAAGTGTTATAGACTAGAACATGGGCAGGTAGCTAAAGTTTACAACAGAGGAAAAATGGTCGTGAGCGCCGCTCGCGTCGTGTTGGACGTGAAGCAGGGCAAAGATAAATGTACATTGAAAATGCTGGAGAGCGACTTATTGAGCGACGACCCGTTGGCAGAGATGAAAAAGGTTTCTCTTGCACGGTTAAAGTTGCACGTTTGGGGTATGGTGTCTTTCGACATTCGCGGCCGGTCGTCTCTTTCGAAGGCCTTCAACGTAGAACAATACATTCACGACAAACTGTGCGACAAAATTGTAAAAATAGGCTCCTCGTGGACTCTGTCGGAGGGCTGCCGCATAACCTGCAAGCGTGCGTTGCCAAACGGTGCGTCGAGCTTTACGCCAGCCGTGGAAGTAGGTGTTATGACGGTATCAACTCTTATAGAAATCCTTTCCGATGCAGACGCAAGAGATGATGTTGAATGCAGAAAATTAGAGTCATTGGTCGGCTGGAAGCGTTCGTTTGGATCCTCAGACGTTGTGGGCACCCTTGAGAATTGGTTAGACCATGGCAGCGTGGGCCCCTCTGGCGCAAAATCGAACCTGCTGTTGTCGGGTGTACACGGGAGCGGAAAGTTAGAACTGTTGTCAACTCTAGGGGACTGTTTTGGGTATGAGATTGTTCCAATCAATATGATCAAGATCGCAAATCAAGTGTACGAAGGGGAAACCGACCGTGCCATTCGGGACATATTTTTGAACGCGATAAAGCGCGCGCGCGTCCTCGGACTGGGGGGGCGCACGGGCCATGGGGGCGGTGCGAGACCCTCAGTAGAACGCAACAGGGGCTGCTTGGTCGTACTAGAAGACATTGACATGGTTCTGCCATTCATGGAAAAGGCTTCAGAAAAAATGCTTGGGAGTGCAGACCATGTTATTCTGAACGATAGAAAGTTTGCGCTTCAAGAGTTGAAGCGCTGTTTATCACTGATAAAGTCTGAAAAAGGGAAAAATACTCGCTTGCTCGTTTGCGGGACAACCACAAGCAAGGGGAACTTGGAGACGGAAGCAGCTTCCCTGTTCAGCACCCACTGCCACCTTGCCCTGCCATCGGCCGTGGAGCGGCGAGACACGATCAGTTACTTTTTTGACAGCAGCAAATACAGCGTGCACTCGGGAAGCAACAGGGAGAAGTTGGACTACTGCGCAGTGGTAAACGACTTGGCGAAGCGATGCAATGGTTTCGCTCGCGGTGACATACAGATGTTGTTTGGGCACGTGCTGCTTCAGGTGTCCATGAAAAGTGTCCCAGCGTCCGAGAAGATTGAAGTTTCATGGTTGGACATCGAAACCGGACTGTCCCGGGCCGGATCAATGCGCACGAAAAGGACAGAGGGCGTTTTGACAGGGAACATGCAGGGAGGCGATGGGGTCGATGTGAAGAGGCGGTCTTCGCAAGACGATTGGAATTCAGTGGGAGGCTTGAAGGAAATAAAGAAGGTTCTAAACGAAGCCGTGGTCTGGCCATTCTTGTACCCAGAACAGTTCGAGCAGTCAGGGATCTTGCCCCCATGCGGAATTCTGATGTACGGGCCGCCTGGGACAGGGAAAACTTTGATTGCGAAAGCGGTGGCATCGTACGCCGGCACAGCGTTTATAGCTGCCTCATTTTCCAGTCTGATGAAAGGTGACGTGGGGGCGAGCGAGGCTGCAATCGGGGAGTTGTTTCGCAGGGCCCATGAAAAAAGTCCTTGCGTGATATTTCTTGACGAAATTCAGGCCATGTTCGGGGACCGAGAAACATCTGGAAGGTTAGGAAACAGCATGATAGCCCAATTGATGATGGAAATGGACGGATTGAGAGAAGAGCGTTCCGGGTCAATACTTGCAAATCGTATTGTAGTTCTGGGTGCAACCAATCGTCTGGACCTTATAGATCCAGCATTGCTGCGCCCCGGTCGATTCGACAAGGTGATTCACGTGGGATTGCCGGACGAGGAGGCACGGTTGGACATCCTGACAAAGTATGCGACGCAAATCAAGTGGGAGAGCAGAGGCAACGGAGTGCTTGACACGAACAGCTTGATGAAAGAAGCCAGCTCATTGACGGCAGGAATGAACGGTGCTGCCCTCTACAATCTTTTCCAGCAAGCAGCAATCAAACACTTGCTCGACGAAGCGGGCACAAACGGCGAGGTTGGCAAGACTGGCGTCTCCAGGGACGACTTTTTGTGGGCCATTGCCCAGGAGCTTGATTGAACAGAAAATTAGATCTGCTTTACTTATGGGGAGGCCAATTTGCGAGCATCAGGGCACTGTGAATTAACAATAACAAGAAAATTGGCTGTTATTTAAGTAATTAAAATTAAATGTACTGCGAACTAACAATAATCTCTAAAAAACACATAATTGGAAAAACAAAAATATATCCAGTTTAATAAGAATTATTATAAGAATACTAAAAAGTACGTGTGTAATACATTTTTTTTAACCGAAGAAAAAGCAATTTTTTAACAACGCAATTTTGAAACATTTGAAACCCAGACCGACGACTGCTTCATCGTGATAAGTGGCAATAAGACATGTACTATTTGCACAAAGTACCTACCGGTACCGTACCGTACATGCAACAGCAGATGACTGTGACTATATATAACTGGGACGGTCGTGTACTAAAATTCTAGTTAATATATATTTTAATAGTCTAGTTAATAAATACTACTTTAGGAGTTTGGTATTTAATACATTCCTTTGGTTGGTACCAGGTACGGTACCAGGTACTCATTAGTCCTAATAATACCCAGGTACAGGTATGAATACCAGGTATTAATAAAGGTTCCGTACCTCGTACTGTACGAAGTAGTCATCTATTATTAGTATGTAAAATATCGTTTTTTATTTTCAGAGAACGATGACTGTTGTAAAAGCAATATAAAAACAATAACAATAACACGGACACCGCAATAATAGAACCGACTATTAATTATTAGATTCAAGCAGCAGAGTTTTCACGAGGGTGTGTGTGTGTTTCTAAACAACTGCAACACTCTAGAACTGACTAATAGTCTAATTAATAGAACGACTAATAATACGGAACAACTTTAGTCACAGTCCTGAGTTGTAATCGTGCTTCCTACTACAGTACAGTTTAAATTATAACATATAGGATGTAAATAGATGTAAATGTACGAGGAGTAGCCGTCCTATGTTTACCGTTGGCATCTTGCCTTAGAGCTTACTTACTAGAGAGTGTGCTACAGCTAAGTAAGTATAATAGTGAATGTACTACAGTACAACAAAAAAAGAATAAAAACTGAATGACATCGTAAAGGGAAACAACAGGGGACGGACAGTGGGGGGAAGGAAGGAAGGAAGGAAGAAAGGAAGTGTAAATATTCTTCCGTTTCTTTTCGATCCCGTTGTATGTTGTTTCCCCTTTCTTCTTCTTCTTCTTCTTCTTCTTTCTTCTTTCTTCTTCTTCTTCTTCTTCTTCTTCTTCTTCTTTGATCGCCCATTATTTATTATTGCTGGTAATCCAATATTAACTGCATTGATAATACGACGATAGAAGACGACTGTTAAAAGAAAGAGCGGTGTTGTTGTTGTTGCCAATGGCTTAACTAACTGCCCTCTATTTACCTATATATTATTTCTTCTTTCTTTCTTTCCTCTTCTTCTTCTTTTTTATAATCATTAAACGTTGGGTTTGTTCGTACAACTGTCGCTTTCCACCACTCTTAAAATCACGCAACGATTTCTGTACGAGACGATTTTGTTGAAATTAGTCGAAGCTTGTGAATTCACCGGTGTTGCACATTGCTTTGCCAGTATAGCGCACGTCAATTTATCACAGAAGTATGGACGAGGACGACGTATCTGGAGTGAAGCCGCTGACAATATGGCAGCAAAAGGCAGTCCGTGAAGCCCATGGGCTGGAGTTGGAAAAGGAAGACATACAGGAAGAAATCGTCGAGCTGCAGAAGTCTGTCGACGAGCTTACTCCCCAGGTAGACGTGCTTAAAAGTGCACTGTGGGACGTTCGAAAGAAGATGGGCAGTTACCCAACGTGGGTGACGAGGGGAGACGATATTAGAGCGCTCCACTCCCGAAAGTTAGGTGCCGCGGACGCACCAGACGTCAGCTCTAGGCGAATCCAGCGCGAGTGCGAGCTGTTGACCCGGCGCACAGGGTTCATACTTGGAAAGAACGACAAGGCAGTGGGGCAAAACAACGAGATTAAGAGAGAGATAGACCTTGCTCGGCGGGAAAAAATTGTGTTTGAGAGAGTCTCCGCACGAATGGTAGATGAGCTAGCGGAGACGGCGTCGGAACTTCGGCAGTTGAATTATGAGATTGAGAATTTGTACGCGGACCGCGACGCTGCCCAACTTCGCATGCAGGATTTGAAGAAAATGTACGACCAAGACAAGCACCAGTTCTTGAAGGACTACGAAGACATGACCCTCGTCATCGATCAGACAGATATTGCCATTCAGAAACTGCAACGGTCGAAGCTGCACCGACGGACCAGCGTGGCGCGCACGTTTTCCATCGTCGGTAGCGTGAAATCGCCCACGCACAAGAGCAAGAGCCAAAGTAGTGAAAGCCAGGCCGACATTGCCTACCGAAGGGCCAAGAACGAAATGGAGCAGGTTGAAGACCAGTACGCGAGTATGTGCGAGGCCGCGGGCGTAGAGTGGACCGGGGACCCGGAGAAGGCCGCCGAGGACGTCAAGGAGGCGTTCGAGACAATGTCCAAGACAGAATTCGCGCGCATCAACGAAGTCAACAAGGTAACGCTAGAGTACGAGCAGATATTGCGAGAGGTGCAGGCATTGAACAACGAATTTAAGACGATCATGTCGAACAACGAGGCCCGAAACGCGGAGAGAGCGGAAGTTCTGTCGGAGCACCAGAGCAGCTTCCTGAACACCGAAAGTATATACAATGAAGCAACGAGGGCGCAGCGCGGCCGCCTCGAGGATTTGGAGAAATTGTTCGAACCGCTTCACACTACGTTTTTCAAAATTGGATGCGACAAGTACATAACGAAGGCCTCCGAGAACGGCGGCGAGACGGACTTCTTATCGTCCCACCCCGAGGCTGTATCGATTAGCGACCCTACCACCGAGGTAAAGAACGAAAACTACATGCTGTACTTGGGAATTCTCGAGTCGCGGATGAAGAACCTGGTACATCGCTACGGCGCCTTGATCAGTGAGAAGAAGAGGCAGATGAAGGCGAAGCACAAACGTGCCGTGCTGCCGAAAATGCCCGACATGGGGCCACGGAAGGCCCACGGTCTGCTTGCAAAGTACACGAGCGTCAGCGCACCATCCTTGAAGGATAACGATAACCTGAACGACGACGATATTTTAGCGGCGACCAACGGCAACATGAGTTTGACACAGAGCATTAGGGCTTACCAGATGAAGCTAGGAGATACCTTGAACGCCAGTCGGGACAGCATCTTGTAAAAAACACCGACGCACAGCGCAAAAGAAAACTCTGGGTAGTCTACCAAAAAGCAATCGAACAAAAGTATATATATTTTATTTTAACATACTATATAATTAGTTTTTTTATTTAATTAAAGAATTATGTAAATAATGCAATTCGTAAGATCTTACACGACATGTGGATTTAACGCCTTTTTCGGGTAATTTTATCTGATCATATTTTTGATTAAATCTCATACCTCACCGTTATAAATTTGATTATCAATAAAGAACCACCGGAGCAGAAATAAATTCGCACAGGTACATTTGAAGGAAGTAAAACTTTACTTGGCGTAAGTAGCAGAAATAAATTCGGGGTACTTACAACGAAGAAGATAAAATTTAAATATTATATAGTCTACCTAAACAACAGCCATTATTTTTTGTTTTTCAAAATAAATCCTTTTCACATCTCTTTTTTTTGCTTTTTTATATTAAAAAAATACTTTCCACCTTCTTTACTCCTTCGTGGTTTTAACTTAAACTGCTTACCGCGCCCGCACAAAAAAATTCCCCGGATTTCCCCCACATAGCTCTATTATCAATTACATTAATTTACGAGGACAAGCGCGCAAAAACGACATCACACCACCGCGCCCCGCATTCAAAACCACTGCTTCTCACTCTGCCCCACCAAAGCGTTGACTTTGCCAGCAAAACCCTTCGACGTAATCGGCGTTTCCAGGGTATAGAACGGGTTGTATATGGCTTCGATGTACAGGGAGTGCATGGAAGACAAGAAGTTTTGCACTTTTCTGTACGGGGTTTTGAGACGGTCCACTTCGTCGCTGACGACAAGAATAAATTTTATAGACGTATTCGTGACGTAGCCAAATATCTTAAAGTGCTCCACGGAGCACAAGTACCCGAGGAACTCTTTCCCGTCCCCGGCGCCGCCGCTCCCGTTCTCGTTGGTCTTGCTTCCACCGTCGCCCCCCGAAGCCCCATTCTCATTTTTCTTCACAAGCGTGTCAATGACGTCCAGCGAGGAATACACTACTAGCTGAAACCTGTGCTGCACGTCAGTACTATTGTTGGGAGGAAAAGTTGATAAATACAGAGGGTTGTTCTTTTTCCCTATAACGGCAACGCACTCGATTGGCATGGTTTGTGTGGGAACTGGACCCCCCCCCCCGAGCGTGCGTTCGTCCGTCCTTCCGCGTGTCAAAACCAAGCTTGGTCTCCAATTAGTTCTATTTTTATAGAAATAGATATAGAATGCACGGTTCAACTTCTCATAACTCACTTTTGGAAGACGTAACTGATTCACCACAAGGGTAGTCGTCTAGCTAACAAAATAAATACCATATATATCCTAATAACTTGAGATTTAAAATAAAGAAAATAAAATAATTAATAATAATTTAATAATAATAATCATCAAGAAGATAGAAGAAGAAGAAGGAAGAAAGAAGAAGAAGAAGAAGAAAAGCAACAAGGCACATATTTTATTATTATTATCTGTGCGCATTTTGTAATATAATATCTAGTAGTCTAATTAATATTTACATAGACTACGAGGAGAAGAAGAGGATAGAAGGAGGAGATGTTGTTGTTCCTCTTTTCGCTTCTTTTCTTTTCTTTTCTTTTCTTTTCTTTTCTTTTCTTTTCGCTTCTTTTCTTTTCTTTTCTTTTCTTTTCTTTTTCTTTTTCTTTTCTTTTCTTTTCTTTTCTTTTCTTTTCTTTTCTTTTCTTTTCTTTTCTTTTCTTTTCTTTTTCTTTTCTTTTCTTTTCTTTTCTTTTCTTTTCTTTTTCTTTTCTTTTCGCTTCGCTTCTTGAAGAAGGACATAATTAGGGTTAAGATCAGGGTCAATATAATATTTAACAAGAATTCTTTTTTTAATTTCATTCCTTAACATTTTTGACTTCCTTTTTTGGGTATTGTTCAATGGATAAATGTTTTAATAAAAACTCAATTTTGGTTTCATTTCTTCTTTAATTTATACGTTATTTGTATACTAAATATATTTTTATATTTTAATAATTTCCTTATTATTTTTCCACGACACGCACAACCAACCAATAAAAAGCAATCTTTTAAGAGATTCGTATACTAAGTCTCTATTTATTTATTCATTAAGTACAAATAATAATAGAAATACAGCAGAGGAACGAAAGAAATAAAAAAATAAAAAAATTTAATGGTTTTCTTCTTTTCGTTTTAAATTAGTAATGAAATAGCATAAGCGTTTCATACCTTAAGGATAATTATAACAACAATATATATTCATTATTATCAGAGATTTAATCTTTTTCCCTAAATTCATTGAAATAGAATTCCTTCTTCCTTCATTATCCTTCCTTATTATACTGTATCTATCTGGAAGTATTTATTTATTATATAATTAAAAGAAAGAAAGAAAGAAAGAAGGAGTGAAGTAAAGATAAAGTATAAATATAATAACTAGTACGTTTACTCGTACGTAGTAGTAAGAAGTAAGAACCATAAAAGGCCAACAAAAGGGAGGAGGAAGGAAAAGGAAGGGCCAAAAGCCAAAAGGGAAGGAAGGAAACTGTATTGTATATATAATTAATACTTTTGGAATTATTATTTACGTAATTGATTTAGATGATTTGGTTACGTACGTACACGTTAGTTAGTTTTAGCGAAGAAGAAAAAGGAAAGAGAATTGAAGCATACGGAAAGGACTTTTCTTTAACGATTATTAACATCAACTCAACAAACAAGTATCTATTATTTTTTGACTTCACACGTTTTATGTCTAGTTTTGCAAGCACAGGCAACAGCAAGTATGTACCACCAGCCTTGAGAAATAAACAATCGCAAGGTAGCGGAGGAAACGGCCAGGGGGGCAACCGGGGGGGCAACCAGGGGGGCAACCAGGGGGGCAACCAGGGGGGCAACCAAGGGGGCAACCAAGGGGGCAACGGCGGCGGCTTCCACGGTGGAAACCGAGGGCGCAACGACGGCGGCTTCCGTGGTGGAAACCGAGGGGGCGGCTTCCAAGGGGGCAACGGCGGCGGTGGCGGCGGCTTCCAACAGCGGGGCGGAAACCGTGGCCCACCACAATCCGGAAACAGCCGTTGGGACCGGGGGAATGATGGAGGCGGCCGGGGTTACAACGACCGCAGGCGCGACGACCGCCGCGGCGGCGGCGGCGGCCGGAACGGTTACGGCCGGAATGGGGGCGGTTCGGGGCGACAGAACGAGCTGGGCTACCACGGAAGCTTACGCCGCGACCAGCGCCTTGAAACCGAGCTCTTTGGCACCGTAGAAAACACCGGTATCAACTTTGACACGTACGACAACATTCCCATTGAGGTCGGTGGAGAAGGGTGCCCGGAACCGATCAATGAGTACACTGCTGAGATTTTGGGCGAGAGTTTGTACGCAAACACTGTCCTCGCCAAGTACAACAGGCCGACCCCAGTGCAGAAGTACAGTATACCCATCGGAGCTATAGACCGCGACTTAATGGCGTGTGCTCAGACTGGGTCTGGAAAAACTGCCGGGTTTTTGTTCCCGGCCATCATGGTCATGCTGCGAAAAGGCCCCAGGGAGCGACCAGAGGAACGGTACCGTTCCCGGTACCCCAAGGCGTACCCGGGCGCGCTCATCATGGCCCCGACCCGCGAATTGGCCTGCCAAATCCACGACGAGGCCAGAAAGTTTTGTTACATGACCGGACTCTCCACCGTGGTAGTGTACGGCGGCACCGACATCAAGCAGCAGATGAGGGAGCTGGAGCGTGGCTGCGACATTCTCACCGCGACCCCAGGGCGCCTCGGCGACCTGATCGAGCGTGGCCGAATCTCGTTGGCGTGCTGCCGGCTGTTGATTCTGGACGAAGCCGACCGTATGCTCGACATGGGTTTCGAGCCCCAGATTCGCAAAATTGTGGAAGAAGAGGACTTGCCCATTAAAGAGGAACGCTTGACGTTTATGTTCAGTGCCACATTCCCATCCACGATTCAACAGCTTGCTGGTGATTTTTTGAATAACTACGTCTTCCTCGCCGTAGGCCGGGTTGGTGCTGCCAACACAGACGTCGACCAGAAAATCGAGTTCGTAGAGGAGCAGCACAAGCAGCCGTTTCTGATCAAATACCTGAACACGATCGACGAAGGTTTGGTTTTGATTTTCGTCATGACCAAGCGCGGCGCTGACTCGCTCGAGAACACGCTCATCCGCGAGGGGTTTCCCACAACGTCTATTCACGGCGACCGTTCCCAGCGGGAGCGCGAAGACGCGTTGAACACGTTTCGAAACGGGCAGACCCCGATCATGGTCGCGACCGACGTCGCGGCGCGTGGGTTGGATATTAAAGGCGTTACGCATGTCATTAACTACGACATGCCCACCAACATTGACGATTACGTGCATCGCATTGGGCGCACGGGTAGGATCGGCTCCAAAGGCACCGCCTTGGCCATGATGAACGACAAGAACCGAAACGTCTGCAAAGACCTTCATGAATTGTTGACCGAGAACAAGCTCGAGGTTCCTCAGTGGTTGGACCAAATGATGCAATCGCGCTCCTACGGACGTGGACGCGGGGGTGGTAGAAATAAGAAAAGCAATTTTGGTGCGAAAGATTATCGCAGCGGCGGCGGCCGAGGCGGCGGCGGCCGAGGCGGCGGCGGCGGCGGCTACGGTGGAGGTGGTGGTGGTGGCGGCGGCTACGGTGGTGGCGGCGGCGGCTACGGTGGTGGCGGCGGCGGCTACGGTGGTGGCGGCTACAACCGCAACAGTAGCGGCGGCGGGGCCGACAACAGTGCGTGGTAAGGGCGCCTCTGGTATATGAAGATTAAAATGTAACACGCGAGTAAATAATAATTTTTTTACGACCGCGTGTTTCCGTTAAGGTACACGCGTGTTCTTAAATCTCTAAAAATCGCTCTACGATTGAGTATGTATGTGTAATCACAGCCAATTTTCTTGCTTTTAAGGTACAACCCTCCCCCGCCACCCCAACCCACAAATGATAATCCATTGACTGATGTACAAGACAGACAACGGGCACCTCTAAAATATTTACGCCGCTGCTTGGAAAATCACACAAGGTTTCAGTTATCTATGAGTGAGACATCGGAAGAGGAAGTTAATTACAGATCATTTGAAAGCATTGCCAATCCACCTACCGATTTGGATCATGCATGGAGTACGTATCTGAGAATGATAGTCAAGACTAAGTGACAATGGTATGATATATTGATTAGAATGGACAAAAGGAGCAACACAATATTATTACATTTTTGAAGTAGTATTTGATTTAAAATGAGAGTCTTAAAACAAAACAAAATATATAGTAATATAGTACAGTCTTAAAACATACTATATAATTTGTTTTTTATTATAAAATTAAAAACAAATTATATAATAGCCATAATATATTTTTAATTTGTTTTTTTTCTTATTTATTCATATACGAAAATGATAAATATCTTTTAGAATTTTATCAGAGATTTTTTCTGTTTAAAAGTGACGGTTTAAAAACTGTTCGATATGCCTCATGGCTTCATCGACGCGAATGGCGCTTGGAGCAGCCAACAGGTCGTGGGCAGACGGTTCAGCTTCACTACTGCCCACTTGCTTGTATTGAAACAGATCCGGGTTCTCTTCCCACAAGAGGTGTTGCGAAAGTTGTTCAATATCGTCGTTCACCAGCACTTCATCGGCTGGAGTCGACATAACCAACGAGGGTTTCTTCAAAACGAGTCTTCCGTCGTAAAGTTGGGTTTGGACACTTTTGACGGCGTTCATCCATCCAGCAGTGACATGCAGGTCTTTCAGGCTTTTCAAAAGCGGGTGCGTAAAACCGTACGTCTTGTACAAGTCCATGGAGTACTCTGATGGAGCTCCCCCCACCGACATTTTCGTGCCCGGATCGACTAGGTCAGCCCTCATTGCATTCTCGAGCTTTTCGAGCAGGAGCTTGTTGTACCAGGGTAGATTCCACGACCAAAATGGCGAGTTGAAGATATACCCATCGATTGCTCCCCGCCATGCACCACTGTTGTCACTACCGTCTGCACCGTATTGTGCTGCAACCAGCCCGCCTGTAGAGTGCGCGTACACGACGATATTTTCATAGTACTTCCCGCAGCCGTTGCCGGCGGCAACATCCAGTGTGGGAGAGAGCGGCGTGGGCCTTTTGAGAAAAGACAAAGCCGAGTCGAATTCTTCGTGGTACTCCGCAAAGTCGTAAGAGTCGTGGGCCAGAAATTCTTCTACCAGAGGGGTTGTCCCGTCTGCATCGATTTTGCTGCGACCGCAGCGCCGCAGGTCCAAGACAGCCAAATCAAAGCCAGCATTTAGCACTCTGTCCAAGATGTGGACGTGAAAGAAACTGTCGTTTCGGCCCGGGATCCAGAGCAAAACGTTCTCGTTCCCTTGGGATTGTTTCAGTGTAAGCACGGCCCGCTCGTTCTCGATGCGTTTAAAACGATTGGACAGCGGAATCGTCAATGGGACCAACGCCGCTTGCTCTATGCCCTGTTGCGTTACCCGTTGGGCTCCTTCAAGAAATTCCATTGTCTCCTGCACTCGCTTTTCTTTGATTTTGGAAATGTACTTCTCTGGGTTTTTCCACCAGCCTTTCACGCCGGGCGCCGCGTGGGCGTCGGCGAAGTCCCGCAGTTCAGATTGAAGCAGAGATCGTTCCAGGCGCAGCCCATCAACAGTGTCTTTGCTCGTTAGAAGTTTTAAAGACCCTTTTAGCAGCTTTACGGCGTTTTGCATAGGTCGCTGATGTATCCATGTATAGCCCGAGAGTGCCATGGCGGGGATCACGGACAGCCCGAGCAGGAACGAGCCAGAGTACGCGCTGACGGCAATTGCAACTGTGGGGTAATATAGCACGATGCCTCCAAGGCTCGCAACTATTCTCATGGTGGCCTCAACACTTCGGTCCCCGAACTCATCCACGCCCATTTTAGTCCCAGCGACCTGCGCCAGAATTACAATTGGACTGTGCGCGATGCCGCCCGCGAGCCCGACCATTTGCTTCAAAAAGGTCGTTGCGATCGTCAAGCGGGCCTTCTCGCGCAGTTTGTTCAACCGTTCATTGAGCGGGTCGGACCCCCTAGCATGCTGAGCGACGTACTTGTCCGTCAAACCCAGCTCTCCCAATTTGCTGTTGTACCCCATGACACTTTTCCAAAGCTTTTGAAAGACAGGATCGTCAATTCGTCGCACAGCTACTTTGGCGAACGACCGAGTCAAGTCGGCATACTGCCCCAGCGTTAACTTTGCAGAGTGGGGCTTGTAGATGCGGCGCGATAAGTGCATTAAGTTAATGAAGTCCCACTCGCTTGGCGTCGGCTGCAGTTTTGCCAGACTAAACAGTGCATTGCGGGCCGCATCTCGTTGCAGCTCAATGCTGGGTTTTTCTGGAACAATTTTTGCGGCCGCGATGGCGCCAGACTGCATGGCACTGTCCGCCTGCGTTTTTCGCATTCGCCTTCGGGCTTCCGCCACCGTTTCGTAGTGGGGGACGCTGGTGAACGCGGCATCCCCTACCTCGATGCGGCACTGTTCTTTCCTTCGCTCCATGCCGACCATGGTTTCAAACTCTAGCAGAGATAAGGTTTTTTCGCCATTTTTTGAAAAATCAGAAATCATCTTTTCTGCTTGTTTGATGGACACCGTAGCGCCCAATTTTTCACCCATCATCGTTGAAAGTTCAGCGGCCGTCAGGGCCCCGTCTTTGTCAGAGTCGTACTGCTGAAAGTCTTCCCTGACCCCGACGGCTCCCTCCTGTTGGTCCCCAAACACGAATTTCCCCAAGGCAACCCCCTGCTGCTCGTACCATTTCTTGCCTTTACGCACGGTTGAATAAACAGGCTTGGCCAAGCCCCTGACTTTGCAGTGCTTTTCAAGCTCCACAACCCAGTCCGGCACACGCACGGTCACGTCGCTGAGGTGGCGATCGATACGGCCCGTCATCTTTTCCTCTGCCAAACGGGCGGCAGAAGGGTCTCCACTTTGGTACATTGCCAACAGTTCATCCGTTACTTCAACGGGGTGCCCAATGTCTACCAAAACCTTTGCTCTAAACCTTGCACCACTCGGAACGGAGTACGTTATCCCCACAGGAAAAATGGGTATTCGCATCTCCCCGTTCGTTCCGGCCGATACTTGCAGCGCCATCCGCGCTGTCCCAACTTTCAGCGCCTTGATTTGTGGGGTGGAATGGCACGTCCCCTCGGGAAAAATGCACACGTTCACACCGTCAACCAAACGTTGCGTGACGGTCTTGAACATCTGCTCATTCATTTTCTGACGCTCCTCCTTTGGCATCTGCTTTTCTGGGGGGAGGTCATGATCGTAGGGCTGCGCAACCGGCACGCTTTGCATAACTTGAAGGAAGAAGCCCACGACGGGGGCTTTGAACAGGCCGTACTTTGCCACTGAACTAATTTTCTTGTCTGGAAGGGCAGTCATGACAACCATTGGGTCGAGCAGTCCGGAGGGATGATTACCAGCAAAAATGGCCCCGCTGCTCCCGCTTTGCAATCGTTGCAAATTTCGGAGCCCCCTCACTTCCACGTCAGATATGTACAACCGGGTAAGGAAGTGGATAAAACTTCGAACACCACCACGGATTTTTTCATGGTGTTTCTTTAACATGTTGCACGTAGTTACGTACTATGTGTGAGTGTGAGTACGCACCAAGCCAAAATTAGTTGCGTGGACACTTGGGACTCAACGCTTTAACTTTGCATTCATTCGAGCACACTTACGAAAATTCTTCATGCATTGATCGTCTATTTTTCATGCGCAACAACTTGCTCCTCGTATAATAATATGATTATTCACCGTTATTAATCAAATATATTAATATAATTTTTTAAAATTATTAATAATATAATAAAAAAAAAATAATAAAATAATAATAATAATAAAATCTCCTCTTCTTTTCTCTTCTTCTTCCTTCTCTTCTTCTCTTCTTCTCTTCTTCTTCCTTCTTTTTTTTTTTTTCAACTGCTGTTGTTGTTGTTGTAGTAATTTATTAAAATACGTCTTCTTCGTCTTATTTATGATGCTATTGCAATGCTGTTATTGGTCGTCTAGATATTAATAATATATTATTTAAAAAATAAAATGTTTTTTCGATTGTTGTTGTTGTTGAACTTCGGTGATTCCTTATTACCTGGTATTAATATTAATATTAAATAGACCGAATAATATTAACTAATTGGTCTACCGGTAATACCGGCGGTAATAAATAAATGGGTAAAAAAATAATAATAAATAATATTATTATAGCAAAGAAAAAAAAAAGAATTCATCCATCCAACCAACACCACATGATCATCCTTCTGTGAAGCAATAATAATTAAAATAACAAAAATAAAATAATATTGCATATTTTATATTTCAAAATTCTTTGCCAATTCTTTTTTGTTGATTTTTCCAATTGCGTTTTTTTGAATAGCTTCTACAATGTGCATTTTTGTTGGAAGTTTGTACGACGCAATTCGCTTTGATGCCCACTGACGCAAATCGTCCAACTCCAAACCAGACGACTGTTCGGTGAGTCGCACCACCGCGACAACATTTTCCCCCCATGTTGGGTCTACCAGGCCAATGACGGACACCTCAGCAATGCAGGGGTGGTCGAGCAAATGCCGCTCCACTTCCAACGCGCTGATTTTGTAGCCGCCAGACTTAATTATGTCCACACTTGCACGACCCAAAATTTCGTACGTTTCCAAATCACTGTTGTACCGGGCGATGTCTCCCGTCATAAAGTAGCCTTCATCGTCAAACGCGCTCTCTGTTTCTTCCGGACGGTTGTGGTAAATCTTAAACACCCCTTTCCCTTTGACACGAAGCTCGCCCGACGTTCCAGGGGAAACTTCGGCGACATCGGAGGGGTTCGACGTACCACATATTCTTACCTCCACGGATGGAAGAGGTAGACCCACACAGCCCGGGTGCCGTTCTTCCACAGGTGTCAACGGGTTGCTCAGGGCCATGCAGAATTCTGTCATGCCGTAACGCTCCAGCAGCGTGTGACCACTTATTCTCTCCCACTCTTTCATTACCCCTGTTGGCAACGCAGCAGAGCCGCTGACCATCAGGCGCATGTTCTGGCACGAAGTGTACACTTTTTCCTGCTCTTTCTTAGGGAGCTTATGGTAAGCTTCTATCAAGCGCGCATAGACTGTTGGGACAGCCATGAATAAATTTATGTCGCCCAGGGCATTGGCCCCTACCAAGCGTGAAAGGATCGATTCGGGTGTGCTATCGATAAATTCGCAGACAGCGCCCGCATACAGGCAGCACAGGAGTTTATTTACGACACCATGGACATGGTGCAAAGGAAGAAAGTGGAGAATGTGGTCTGTGTTTTGCCATTTCCACGCTGAGACCAAGTCGTTCACCTGCACTTCAATGGCTTTGTGGGTGTGCACGACTCCCTTTGGGCGCCCTGTCGTACCACTGGTGTATATCAAGTACGCAGCAGCACGTCCTGGCGCTGCATTCTTCCGCGACAGGGTCGATTCTTCCTCAGCGTTTGCAGCCTGTATCAAACCCTCCACGTCCAGCACAGGTTGGTTCTCCAGGGCAAGGGGTTGCAGGTGATTCTCGCTCTCGATAAACTCTGGCTCTGCAAGAACGAAATCAACGTCGCCATCATTGATGATGTAGTCCAGCTCTTTCGCAGGGTGAGCGGGCGACAGTGGAACGGCGACGTAACCACACCTCCAAATGGCAAAGAGGGTAATCACATAGTTGCTGCCCGGTTGACATAAAAATCCGACCCGGTTGCTTCTGGGGGACGTTCGGCCCGGCGAAGGCTCAGCCTGGCTGAGGGCGTCGGCAGTAAGTTTGACTTTCTCCCAAAGTGCCTTGTAGTTCGTTTCCTTCCTCGAGGAGCCCACAAAATTTTCAATAATGGCAGTTGAGGATCCGTTCGTTTCAGCATGAACTTCCAACTTCTCCAACAGGGCAGAGCAAAACCCCCTCTTCCGGACGCGAACTCCTCCCGTGAACCACGAGGCAACTACGTTCACTCTACTGAGCATTGCAGGCAGTAACTACCCTGTAATAATGTCCTTCAAGAACTGTTTCTTGAATTGAAAGTACACCACCTTTTCACAAAAACACCATGGATTAACTATACGTCCCCAAATACTTTTTCAAACAATTAACTTTTGTTCAGAAGAATTATTATTAAATTCACAAAGAAAAAAGATAAGAAGAGTGGTGGTGGTGGTGTGGTATTTTATTTGTATTTTATTTTTTTTGAAAAAAAAAAGAAGAAGAATTATGTTGATGAAGAAGCATCTAAAATAACGGACGTCCTGTGCTATTTCTATATCATAAAAAATAATAACTAGACTAAATATTAATTAGAGCACAACACAAGAACAACAACAACAAAAAAGAAGTAATAATAATCAATCGTTGTTTGTAGTTCAAATTTTGAAATGTTCGAAATGGAATATAAAAGAAAACGAAACCAGGAAACGATTCTTTCGAAAGAAAAGTATTTTTTTGTTGCGATTTCAGAAATTAACGGCATGGGCGCGTGAAATATTTTTTATTTGGATTGACCTTGACCTCGGTGTATTTAATCGACTGAGAAGGAACATTGGATAGTAGAAATGGACGCCTTGGACTTGTTCGCGGAGGGCAACGAGGTTGGCGGACAGAAAATCAAAGAGGAGAAAGGAGAGCAGCATAGGCAGAAGAGCGTGTTTCAGGAAGAGGGAAAGAATGCAGAACGAATTAGTACACCCCTTTCCTCCATTCCTCGACCAATGACTCCAGCAGAAAAGGAGGAGCACCAAGAGCACGAGGAACAAGAACAAATCGGGGCGGGTTCGCCAGTGACCCCGTCGCCCGGAAGTAGCGGGGAAACGGCTGGGGAGGAGGACGCAGACTATTCTGAAAAGGAAGGCGACCATTACAGCGAACGAAAAGCAGAGGATTTGAGCATTCCTAGACCAAGTTCAAAAGCAAGGTCAGTCTCGTCGCGCCAGTCAGAGCAAAGAATTTCGTTGGAAACGTTGTCCCCCAGCGTTCGGTTCTACAGCCACGTCCACCTCGCCTCTCCCCTTGAGCACGAGGTCATGTTGTTGGCAAAAGGCCCGGACAACTACCCTTGGAGTGATTTTTTCCGCCATGCTGTGCTAGTGCAGCACAAAATTCCAAGTGCACCGTATTTCGAACAGTTGCCCTCGGGGGAGCGACCGGACACCCTTGTTCTGTACTCCCTTCCGGCGATCTGGTTCATTGACGACGACGACAACGATTTAGGGGCTGCCCCCGACGACCGCCTTTTCAACTTTACGCAGCGCGGGCACATAATCGTCCAGGCCGCCTTCATGCGCTTCGGTCCTGTCAAATCCGTAGACTTAATGTTTGAGATGGTCAGCAGGGACCAGGAAGATTCCCTAACGTTTGACGCGTACGTTCAGTTCAAAACGTTCGAAGGGTACTCGACGGCATACTATGCAATGAACGGGGGCATTCTGTACGACGACCGCACCGACGACCAAGTGGTGTGCCGGGTAGACTTTGACACCACCGGTTACTTTTGTAGACAAAACCGCCGCCTGAGGGAGGCGAGGCGCACTCTCGGCAAGGATAAGCGGGAGCGGGAAGAGAAGGCCGCAAAGGCGCAGGCGAGGAGAGAGAAGCGTGCGACGAAGGATAATCACGTTAGGCTGATGAAAGAGTACAGAAAGTACAAGGATCGCCTGGCGGCCATAACGGACGATGCACGGCCCGTGTGTCACTTGGAGTCCATAGAAAAGAGGCTGAAGGCGGCGGGGGCAGCGCTGCAAAAAGTTGCGGCCTTGACCAAGCCCGGCGCGAGCAGCGCTCGGTTCGAAAGCGGCATAAAGCTTCTCAAGAAGAAGGTCGAGGTAGCGGAGAAGATTGTTAACGAGAAAGTAGCAGAGGCAAACTTGAAAGTTCCCTCCTTGTTGGAAGCGTTGAAAGGCTTTGGAGACGCTGGCCGGTTTCTCGAAATCGTCCACGAGCAGGTGCACGAACGCCCAGAACAATTTCACGGGGTGACGTTATTTGTACCCCCCGACAGTGCATTTTTGGACGAGTTCGTGGATACATGGGAAGATGATTGTTGGGGAACCCACATCCTTGGGGGTCCTTACCAGATGCAAGACCTGTACATCCTTGGCAACCAAGGACCAGGAATGCTCCTCTGTGGGAACATGGAGCAGACGATGAACTGTAGACTGAACGAGGTCGGGGAGTACGTCCTTTGGCTAGGAACTCGAAATCAGCCAAGAAGAGTGGTCCGTGTGATCGATGGAAAGCGGGACATAAGGGTGGAGAACGGAACAATCCTTCACATGGTCGACAAAATCATCTACCCTGACGGTTAATGTGTTTTAGATAGTCGTCTATATGTAATAAAAGTATGTAGTATGAAATAAGAAAGATAAAGTCCTTCTCCTTCTTCTTGGGAGAATCGACACAGCATCATTCGCTATGCTGTGTATATATTAATGCTTAGAATCTCTACCGAGCGACTGACTCCTCCTCCTATTCTACCGGTACGAATGTAATATAATCAATTTCTTGTTGTATCTTCTTTCTTTCTTTCTTTCTTTCTTTCTTTCTTTCTTTCTTTCTTTCTTTCTTTCTTTCTTTCTTTCTTTCTT